>BMAO01007716.1:0-25518 GCA_019973975.1 Trichonephila clavata | reverse complement strand
ACTGAAGTTTTCCACTTTCGACTCCAAACGTTCATCTATCGCTTTCAAACTTACTACTATCATACAAGGTCCATTATTCAGATCCTTCGAATTGAACAAATTCTTTTTCTGAAGTTTCAATTTGATCCATTATAGATCGCATATATCTATTTTGTTTTTAAATTTGCTCATTTACATTTATAACTATAAATTAATCTTACAATCAAAAGCTATGTCGTTCAAGTAGATCGAAATATACCTGCCCATAGAAAATATTTCGGAACAAAAGTGGTCGTGTGGGGAACTCAGTCAATCCAGGTACCTCAAGATTGTGTTTACCATTCACTTCGAAAAAGAGGAGAGGACAAATATGTTTTGTCTCATGAAGACCAGATAGAGGATATTGACAAGGTCATTAATAGTAAATAAAGTTTTTCCAGTTTTTTTGGAATTAAAAGTCTCATGAGTCTGAAGGAACCTTGTGTCCATGCGACCACTTTCGGGTTGATAATTAGATTTTTGTTAAAAATTATCTCATTTACCAGTGTTTCTCATACTTTCAATATTTGCTACAGAATACCTAATCATACTTTCATTACAATTCTATACATTAACAATGTATTGAATTCAATAGTACTGACGCCAGCCCAATGCGACTTCAACCTTATGTTCAATGGAGTATATAACCTCTATCAGCCACGTTAATTGGACTAGACGTATATAGTCTTCCGAAGTACGATGTCTGTTCTGTGCAATGCTATCCATAAAATTATCAGGAAGACGTTGGAATGCAATAAAAGGACTCTGCCAGTGCTTACGACAGATTTACTTATTTCAGAGATTTGACTATTTACCTTTTCTAATTTCTTCCCAACACATCATATAATGTGCTTTGTCTACGTATTAAACGGTATCATATGGGAACAAATCGAGCAATTTTCAATTGGAATGTAAGGGATTAATAAAAAACCGTACGTATTATCCAGATGCTACGTAGTCGGCACTCTATCCCGCTAATGTTAAATTCGAGAATTTTATGTACCTTTTCTCAGAACCTATGAAATGTACAGACCTAATTTTTCTGTATAATAGACTTTTATTTAAAATTATTGAAGCATTTCAACATATTGTTTAGTTTTTCAAAACATTCATCGCAACAGTATCACTATGAACTTTTGAAAATGTCATTTTCACGATAACTGAATTTTACAAAATATGATGGGAATATTAATAAGTCATATGTTAGATATCAGTAATATTCAGTGAAGACACAGTGCTCTGTTGAATAGGTTCCGAGAAAAGTACACGCATTTTAAAACACTGTTTTATATACTGTATTTTATTAAATGTCACTACTCAAAAATTATGAATTGCAATTGTATTTGCACATTTTTAAATATTACTTATTCTCACAACTTTGACTTTAACATACTTTTACTTAGATTTCTGCAGGCATATAAAATCTTCACTTTTAATATATCGAGATATTTATGAATTTTGCATCATTTTCTCCAATTATGCATCAATTTTGAAGAATTTCTGTTCAGATACATTATTGTGATTAAAATCATCGGCAATGCTATGTGAAATGTGTCAATATATGAAAGTATGACTTTGGTAATACATCACATACGACATTTCAAAAGTTCTGCATTAGTGTTTATAAATCACATGTAAAACACAATTTCTTAAAGTATCAGAATTTAAAAGATTCTTAAATTATTACATAAATAGGTCCAAAACAACAACAAGAAAACTGATTTTATATTTTAAACATGAAGTTTGTGTATTTTATGTATCAAGTTTGTTAACGAAAAGGGTATTGCATTTTGGGATATATTTATGTAACTACTAAGAAACCATGAACACAAGCTTAAAATTTGTGTGCATTAAACATTTATCTTGCTATTATAGTGAATTTTTAAAATTGAGTCAAATTGTTTAAAATTTTGTACAGTAAATAATGAATTTTATAAAGTTTTCCTTTCTATTTATCAACTGCTTTTAGCTAAATGTCTGAGAATACCCTGAAAATTTCACTAACATATACAAAGGTATATGCAATATAAAATATTTGTTCATGGAGAAAGAAGACATAACAAACAATATCTTATAAGACAGTAATACATGATATGGCATTTCGAAAAGTTTCATTAGTGTTTTGTATACCACACAAACACAATTTCTTTTTAAATATAAGAATTAAAAAGTTTCTATAAATATTGTACAATATTCAAACAAGAAACTATTTTATGTTTTAAACATGAATTATGATTTTTGTATGGCGCTTTATGGAATGCATTTTGGAGATATATTTCATGTACCTTTTATTGAACACTTAAGCTTAAAATTTGTGTGCATTAAATAAACATTTATTTTATACTGAAGTGAATCTTTTTAAAAATTGAGTCAGCCTGATTTAAAAATAATTTTGCAGATTACAATAATGAATTTAATAAAATTTTCCTTTACTGTGTTACAACATATGCTTTTTAGCTCAATGTCTGAGGAATATTTCAAATTACCAGTATACACAAGAAGATATATGAAATATAAATAAAATCCATTTCATGAACATGAAAAGTAAGCAACACAATAAAAACAAAAGAACACAATTTAAAAATATAATTTAGAGGAAAGAGAAGCTTTGTATAAAATCTTTACCCTTTAAAAAGATCCCCTGCACTTTAACCGGTTTTACCTTATTTTTCTGACAATATATATATACAGGTGTTTCAAATGATAGAGAACTTTAAGGGGTGATAGTACATCAAGATGAGTAATAGGAAAACCAAGGTCCCAAACGTCTCTGAAGGAGAAGGCGCCATCAAGTTTAGGGTCCAAATTTCAAAATGATGATAAAAACGGAAATGGATCGATCTGTTTGTTTTCACTAAATCATTCTTTTAAATTAGTATTTTCATTAAAAGTTTAAAGACAAAGTTAAAAATAGAGGCGCTCTAGACTTTGGAGTACCGAAATTTTACCAGTATTTTTATTTTATAACATTACAAAAGCTTAGATTTTAATTGAATTTTGAGCGCAAAATTGAACCATCGGGAGCGGTTATGGCGTAAATGTAACTGCGTTTAGGAGGAAAAATTGAAATGTTTCGTATGTAATGATCAAAATAAAACGATAAAGCAAACTTTAAGAGGCGATAGTACAACACCAAAACAAGTACATTCATCAAAGAAATCATACTAATTTTAACCTGAAGGTGATATGCTGAAACAGATTTCTGTTTAAGAGACAAAAGGAACAGTTAACATTTACGTTATAAAAAGTTTAATTAGAAATGATTACAATATCTGTTCGAGCCACTGACCATTAGAGTAAGCGTATGTAACTTATGAAGAAGGATCTTACGAAACCCTCTGAACACGCCAGGAGATTGCACCTTCCTAAAGCTGCTGAAAGTCTGGAGACGAGTTCTTCTGTGTCGATAGAGTCTACATAGACTCTCAACCACAAAAGAAATCATAGCATGAAAGATCAGTGATCGCGCTGGGCCAAGGAGGACTACTGCCCAATCCATTGATTTGGAAAGTACAGGTTTAGATAATTCTGGCGCAAATGTTGGTGCTCCATCCTGTTGGAAAACCACATTACCGTTTCATACGAGGGGAACATCTGTTATCATTTCCGGCAGCACCTGTTGCAGAAAGGTAAGAGCCCATCCAGGCGTTCTGCAGAAGATAAGGTCCAAGTAGATGGTCACCAATTATTCCTGCCCAAACATTTATGGAAAATCGTCGTTGATATGCATGTGTAGAAGACGCATGTGGACTTACATCTGCCCATTGGTGGAATTGTAGCAATGTACCTGTCATTGCATGTGAGTTCATCTGTAAAGCACAGTTGCACCAAAATCGATTTAGGGTGTGCTTGCAGATACCAGCTTGAGCAAACTATCTGACGAGGAAAACCTTCGTCAGTTCTGGACTCGTTGGAATATGAAAAGGATGCATACTAACTTTAGTACTTCAAAATGAGGGTGATACTTCAATTTGACTAGCCACTGCCGTGTGCTTGTATTTGATGATCAGCCACCATATCCAGAATTTCTTCTGGCCTACTGTTCCCAGACTTCGTACAGCCTGCATTTGAACGTGCACCAAAAAGGATCCTGTCTCACACAACTGTCTGTGCAAGCGCACAAATGTTTATCATTGGGCACCGCCTGTTGGGAAATCGTGGCACTGTCGCGCTCTGCACTATTCCCATTTGCAGTTCTGCAGATGAAGTGTACATCAGCCTTTCTTTGATTAGTGAAGCGCGGCAACATCTTTCGTTATGTTTGTTCCTGTGATTATACTGTACTGCTCGGGTCAATGGCTTTATCTTAATAATTTGTATGCGTTCTTCCCATATCACAATTTCATGTTCTTCCAGAATCTTGTGCTAAAATTGCATGGATAAAATTTGAAGATGCTCTAGCACGTTTGCGTTTGAATTCAAATCATGCATTTTCAATCGAAGTTGATTGTTTATGTTGTGCTATCGCTCTTAAAGTTTGTTATCGTTTTTATTTGATCATTACATTTCAATTTTCTCTTCTCCTTAAACGCGGTTACATTTGTTAATTAACTGCTCCTGATGGTTTCAATTTGCTCAAAATTCAAGTTAAAATCTAAGCTTTTGTAAAACATTTAACAAATAAAAATACTGGCAAAGGTGGTTGTCTGCACTCCAAAGTCTAGAGCGCCCTCTTAACGGCATTTTTGTTTTGTCTTAAAACTTTTTAATGAAAATACTAATAAAGAATGATTTTAGAAACCAAATGAATCGATCCATTTTCCCGTTTTATCATCATTTGAAATTTAGACCCTAAATTTTGATGGCGCCTTCTGGAAGACGTTTGTGGTTGGTTTCCATTTACTATTACTGCCTTGATACGTACCATCACCTTAAAGTTACTTCTCCCATCATTCTATGAAACACCCTGTATATATGTATATATTGTCTTTCAATTTTCTTTGATCATCCAGGAAAAGCATGCTTGTTTTCATTAATTTTTCCTATCAAGAATTTCTATGGCACTTACTGAATATTCTCGAAAATTTACTCCATTTACCGAAGCTTTTAATTAATTTGGATACATTACCATCATTAAAGGAACAAACAGCATTATAAACACCAAGTGAAAGTGTTTCAATGTGCACAAATGTTGTTTTGGGAACCCATGATAAAATGACATTATGAAAACTTTCATTCGGGTTTTGTGTTTTTCGATGCAAACATTATTTCAATAAATCAGGATGGGAAAGATATCTAAATATAGAACGCATTGCTACTACAATAGCAACCGGAAGACTTTTTGTGTTTGTAAGACTTACCCGATTCTTCAGCCTGTTTATATCCACACCATGAATTTTCACCGACAGGACAAAAACAATGTTTTTATGCGCCCATTTTTTACATATACAATATTTCGAAAGAATATTGACATCTATCACCTTACCTGTATCAACGCTGGTCACAGTAAGTGCACCGTTTGATGATGTATAACCGCGCTTCTTCCATGTCCACAATATTATTATTACCTTCATTTTCACAAATAGCTTCCTTCGCAGAATTTTGAATGGACTCCTCGTAAACAAATTTTGCATCATTTGAGATTCGCTTACCGTAATTAGAAAACCTTGTAGGTGGTTGCAGAAGATTCTCTATGCCGTAAAACATTCTCCCAGCTTCTGCACCTCTTCCAATGGAACACGTAGCATGTACAAACCTGGTATTTATTGTAGCAATTTGAGTTCCTTCATGAATATTTAAAAAAGGGAATTCTACATGACATGGACAAGCAAAACAATTCAGGACAAATTTCCAGTCCAGACTTACCTTTTAAAACTTGCATGTCTAAACCTCTTTTACACATTTTACAATGAACTTCATTCTTGAAAACAAATACAAGAATATTCCAATTCATAATGGTATTCTTTATACTTACTTTAATAAGAAGAAAATCTCTAATTAAACTTTCTTTTGCTCATGACTCCTTTGAGTCATGTGCATGTTCAGCTTGAGATTCACATAAATGTTTAAAGAAATGTTCATATGATTGAGAATAATCCTACCTTCTTAAAACGTACCTTTATGTTTTTTTAAAATATTTTTTTTCTATCTATACATATTAAGAAACAAAAAATTCAAAATTTCATAATTTGTGAATTTTAGAAATTTTATATATTTAATTTAAAAACCCAAACACACGATAAAAACGTGTATGCGCTCTAAAATAGGTAAACAATCCTAACAGTTACGCTTGCAGTCAACCTACAGTTAATTGCGTATGAATAAATAAAACAGAGAATGGCTTTGGAATAGCTTCCCAGATTTAAAAGGTCAATGTTTACATTTCTATCTGTCAAAGGGGGCGTGGCTCATCAGCTGAATATTTTTTAAAAATCATTTTAACATACTTTTAATTAGTAAAATGGCAAGTATGTTACATCATTGGAAAGGTCCTGGGGATTTGGGGATTTTAGAAATATCAAAAACTCAAAATCGATTTCCCGAAGGTGTTTACCCTACTGACTGACTTTAACTTATGTATTTAATTTTATATTACAAGCCCATGGTGTCACAGGTAATTATTAAATTTTCTCTTAACTTAGTATTGTTAAATTAATTATAAAAGACACTGCGCAGTACTGAGATATTTATAAGTGTATTATATCAGTGTAAAAGGGTATCTTATTTTTTATAATGCCGGAATGTATTTCGTTTGTTTACTTAGAGTTAATTAATAATTGTTTTAAATGATCTTTTGTTTTTGACCTCAATATGATTACGACCCCCTCGCAGGTTTATCACGCCCCTTTAGGGGGCGCGGCACACAATTTGAGAAACGCTGTCATATATGACAAAATCATCTTATGAGTGAGAAAGCTGGTGTTTATAAGAACATCACGTTATAAAGAAACGGGAGGACTGTTTACGACCAACCTCTTTATTTTGAGCGTCATTCAAGGGACTAGGAAGACACTTTAGCTGACCGTCCCCTTTCCAATTTATCACACCCCGCTAATGGGAAGATTTTGATTCTTGATAGATTGGAATGTGTGTGTATCAGCTCTTCTTCATGGCGGACCGCAAGATAGGTCACCCACGAGTTCTTAACAACAATCACTAGGCTACCGTGTGGCCTCAAGCACAACTTATGAGATCTGTGATATATATGAAATTAACGACATTCCTATGCGATGAGATGAAACTTTTAATTAACTGGTGGTCTAGAAGAGTTTAGATGGCTATATTTAATTATTTATTACCAAAACACTACACATAGTTATGTTCAATAAAATAGAATAAACCCGGGGGGGGGATTATTACAATAAAACGAGTTTAAATTTCTGATTCAGTTTCAAGTTTGTACATTTCTAATTAAAATATTGTTTTATACAGAGTGGTCATAAAAATATTTGCCTTCTAACGGTTGTTCTGTTCAATCGATCAAGATGAAACTTCAGAGATTTGAGGTCCAGATTATATGAATGAGAGTACACTGGCATTATTTACTATTATTAAGGTAAACTAATTCTAAATTTTTGAAATGAATACCCATTTACCCCTTCCTCCAAATGCTCAGTGTTTGCGCTAAACCTAGAGAGTGTTGCAAAGGTACGTGTATCATAAAAAAAAACGGACGCTTTATGCGGGCACAATAAAAGCAATGGGAACTGCCACCAAA
Organism: Trichonephila clavata; assembly: GCA_019973975.1. Lineage (NCBI taxonomy): Eukaryota > Metazoa > Arthropoda > Arachnida > Araneae > Nephilidae > Trichonephila > Trichonephila clavata. The sequence continues at coordinate 17,843 of BMAO01007716.1, read as the reverse complement.
ATACAAAAAGTCCTCCACTGAAGGCATTTGTATATGATAAAAATCAGGCACCAATTCCTGATGACAAAACAGATCGGAAAAAAGAAAACTTTTATCTGGACTACGCATTTTCACCCTTAGTGTCATCACAGACAATTACCGACACTTTTTAATTTAAATGCTATGAGATATAAATTTTGCTTGCATACTCCGAAAAAATTTAATTTTAGGTGTTATGCTTGACACATGAATGTAACTCAAAATTGCGAGGTTCACTCCCAGCAGCTTTCGTCTTGCTTTACAGTGCGTTGGTATTGCATAAAGTCAGGATAAAATATCGCTTTACCAATTTATCTTAAAATAAATTTTGAATAATTTAAAGAGTAAATTCTTACTTGAAAATTTGCAGCAAAATTGTGTTTCCTGACGATTGGGCTAAAATCATATCCAATTAAATTAATTAATTGGCGCAAAAGATTTCGACGATATTGCCATTCTTCGAAATCAATACTCACTTGTAAATATCGTTTCTAAAATACAGACAATTTGCCTTTAGGGTGTAACACAAGAATGCGTAATTGCTATGTGTGTGTGTACATCTCTCTTCAAACATCACTAATTACAGAACAGACTACCTGCACTCACTACATTGAGGTATTTATCTAAATTTTCACCTGGAAACTATTTGCTTCAGTGACTTAAATATGAGATAATTAAATATTTGTGTTTTGATATTTGGAGAAAATTATGATACCCTTCAAGGCAGCTCTGAACTTTTCAGTAATTGTCTGCAGAATAGTTGGATTATTTTAAGAAAACTATAGTTTAATATTTAGGTACATAAAAGTAAGACTTAATTATTTTGAATAAGGATTATAAATCCATTTTAAATATGAAACCTAGAACTTATTAGTAGAAATATTCAACACTATAAATATGAAGATCGAAAATATTTAATAATTTGGAATATAAAAGGATCATCATAATACGACAATGCGATTTTTCATAAAATTAATCTTAAATTGGATTAGAAATCAAAGGTAACAAGCTTCTCAATTTGGGTTTTTGAAAACTTATCAACTTTTTTTATTTTGAATCATTTTCTTGCAAGACATTTCGTAAGACATATTATTAAATATTTTAAAAGAACAATTATGAAGTCGAAATATACTGGGTAATTCATAAAAAAGTATGCATTTTCCCGTCGCTGTAAAACAGTAACAGTTAAAGATACACATTACCTCAGCAAAACGTAAGATAGATGTACTCTTAAAGTTGCTGTTTAGGTCCTACTGGAAGTGACACAAGCAATAAAAGGCGTGTCATGTGACTAGTAAGTCGAAATGGCAATTTCAGCAGTGGAGAAGGCTTTTTGTGTTACTGAATGGAATCCATAACTGCTGTGCAATGGCAGTTTTGATCACGAATCGAAGATGAACCTCTAACTAAAAAATATATCTAACAATTGTATGAAAATTTGTAAGACTACGGTCTGTTTAAGATAATGTAAAAACCTTAACTGAACCTGAAACAGCACGTCACAACCGCTATTAATGGTCTTGATACCTTAACACACGTTTGGACTGAAATGGAGCAACGGCTAGATGTATATCGTAAGACGTAGGGTTCACACTTAGAACATCTGTGACTGCTTTTAACAAAACTTATAATAGTGCAAAACAATTCTGTTACATGTGATAATATCTCACATTCTTCTTGATTTATATTGCATTGAAACTATATACCTCTTTTTGAATCATACTTTATTTTCAAACGTCCAAGAGTGATAAGAATTCTTCTTTTTTTTCTTTCTAGTTCAGAATTTTTCTGACAGCTTAATAAAGACGTATGGAAACAAAAATTATATTGGAAGCCATTGTGTGTGTGTGATACAAAAGCCAATATCAATAATAAAATACATCCTCTAAAATAACCCAATACTGGAATTGTAATCGGATGTTAAAATATATTTTTGTTAAAAATTAGTTCTGTTTATTAAAAATTAAGTTCAACGGATAAATATTATATAATAAAATTTATTGGAAAATTGTACAGGTAAGCTTACTACAACGCGGTACTTTTGAAGGGTGTTTTACAGAATTTGGAAATTTGTCTACATTGACACAATTATAAAGTGTACACTAATTCATAAGTATGTATTTACTGTTCTTTTACGCAAATACAGTATTTCATTGTCAAGTCGGTTTTCTTCTGATTATTGTTAGCATACACTTGTATTTTAGGTAATATTATTTTCGACTCAGAGCACAGAAGATTAATAAAGAAAAGTTTTTTTTAAATTTCTTCTCGAGCTTTTGTTTTTCGTTAAAGCGATTCCCATTTATTTCGTATATAACAAATGAGTTGTAAACAGTTTTTTTTAAATTTTTAACAACTTAGTGATGTTTAGTTATTTTTTGCGAGGTATATTTCTCATATAAAGTGATTCACCTCTAACTAAAAGAAGTTCAACTAATCGATGAATCGAAATAAGGTCGGTAAAACGTTATCGATGAAATGCAATAAATGCTGATGAACAACGAATTTGCTTGCAGAACACATTATGTTTCTTTCTGACTTTAAATCTGAACTACTAAATTTGAAATCATGATATTTTTAGTTTTTGTATGATATAGAATTTCATCTAAGATTATTATGAAATGATTTTATATGCATGAATAGCGATTTCAATTTCGTGGTTTTTTAAAGAAGTGGATCTACCACATTGTAGGAGTTATGTTTGTATGCATGTAACATGCTCTAATTAGTTTTATATGTGTGAAGAATCTATGTAGAATCATTGCTCTCTACGAGTGTTCTTGAAATTAGGAGGATATGAAAAAACATCCAGTGAGATCTTATTTAGTACTACCTTTTACCCGCGGCTCCGCTCGCATTGATGTCTTTAATTAACTGTCAAATTCGTAATAATTATCTTTAGAAAGTAAATTATATATATGGTAATTTTTTTTATTGCTTGACTGGAATCAATAAAATTTTAAAATTCTAAAATTTAGCTTAGTTTAAAAAAACTGAAAACGTAATTTATTATAATAATTAACAACAAAAATTCAATAACTTAAACCATTAATATTTTTAAAAATGTAAAGTATTTACGTTTAATATATAATTCCTCTTCAAAAGAGCTCAAAACAGAATATTATTCTAAGATGCTACTGTATACCATATTATATGTCCTTCCGTCAGTTGCAAAAATGTGAAGATTCGGGCATTGGGCACACCGATCAGGCTACATATAGTTCGCCATGGGGAAAATATTGCTTTTCCAAATGCACCCCTGCTACCTGAAATGTTAGCTTTGTTAATAGCAACAGTAAAACTGGGGAAATTGAACTCGTTTGAATTAAAACAGTAGGTCAGTAAGGATACTTGGAATTATGGGTATGAAAACACTATCCCTTTTCATAACATATGTTGAAATATTGGCACCAAGTATATTCTACATCAGTTTTGTGATCCAAAGCCTCGTTCCTTTACATAGTAAAGTAGCATCGAGATTTTGCATAAGTATAAATGGTACATTTAGTTTTAATTGAAGTTTATGTGAGGGTACACCTGAATGTTCAAGTGAATTTAAGAACTCAGTAGGACATGAAGTACTTTGTTCCTTATCCCTGATTGTATTCATTGTTAAATATTTCTTCATTCCTCCCGCTCCCCCGCAAGTCGTTTAAATTTTCAATGTTGATTTTATGAACGTCATTGTTTGGCGCCAATATTGATCTTGATCGCAACCACTGATCCCAATTTAAATTTTGTTGCAAGCCCGTGTAAATTTCAGCAATAAGATTTACATCATTTTCTTCTACATTACAAAATTCTCTGGAAGTAAAATATAACCTCCAGCATTTGCGTTCAAACATTCATAACCGATTTTCAATTGCGTCTCTGCATAATGTTCCGAATCTACGTCATTATGCAGATGCACTCTCATATTCGTTTTCAGACTGAATTTTTCAACTTTTCCCCATAAGCTTGATGATTTAATACAGACTGATTTCATCTGCCGGTGTACCCCCTCTAAATTACAGGAAGAGTTTTTCAAAATTCACCAGCCAATATATAATAAAGCTACCATTCATCCTATAATATCTGTACTTTCTCGTAAAACCTGAAGAGTCCGATTTAACGCTTCTATAGCTTTCTTGTAATACATCGTACTTTCATCCCACACTAAAAACTTTCATTGTGGTAGCATCCTGCCTTGAAAGCTATTTTTTCTGAAATTTCAGATGAGTGAATCTTCAAATGCAAGATTAAGTGATAATTTTAAAACGGAATGTGAAGTACGACCGTTGGTCAGTAAAGTCACTGCTATACCAGAAGAAGCCATAGCAACTACTATCTTCTGTGTTTTTCTGATGGTCATTAATAATAAGTTTAGCAAAAAGATTTTTCCGGTTCCTCCAGGAGCGTCGAGAAAAAAAGAGTGCACCAATGCCGGATTCTATTTTGCGTAACACTTGTTGGAAATCCTGACTTTGTTCTGGAGTTAATTGAGGGATAATTTCTGTTACTTGATGTGGCAATGCTATAAAATCGTAGTTTAATTCTTAAGCAATTCCATTATCGAAGCTATTTCCGTTCACACGTCTAGAACTAATCATTCCAAAATCACGTAGCTCCTTCCGAATCATTCTGAAAAACTTTATTGCGTTTCGTTGTAGATGTGTTTATTGAAAGGCATATTTGCTTGTACTTGCTGCAATCGTCACAAAATATCTTATGCCATTTAGTCATTGAACTTATTCCAAAAGGTTTGAGGATAAAAAAGACCTGAGATGAAATAAGTATTGCTTAAAGCTCTCTAATTTTATTCGGTGAGTGGCATTGTATGGCTTCCTCCATAGTAATATCTAATATATCTTTAAAGTAATATCTCCATGTAAAATATCTAACTTAAGTATAAGTGAAATATTTTGTACAAAATATGAATATTGTATAATTCGGTTAAAAAATGCGAAGTAATAAATATTCGATAAATCAAAACTTTTTTGAAACTGTGAATTAATATTAACATAGAATTTTTTCAATATCTCGCGCCTAATTCACTAAAACTTTATTTCGTTTCCCTCTTTTAAAAGTGGAAGAAAATTTGCATTAAAATATATAGGATTGTTGGAATAGAGAACTTCTTAGCCAACTTGGCAATATTTCTCAAAGTTTGAGTTTGGCATTTAACAAACGTAACGTAATAAACGTTAGACGTTTAATAAAAAGCTATATAAAAATTGCTTCCTGTAAAGATGCTAAATTGCACTATGTTTCACTTATTTGTTAGAAATAGGAGAAAAATTTTATTAAAATTTTCGTTATTGTCCAAATGCATAATTTTCCGCCAACTTGGCGGGGAGTAAGAAAAGTTCCACGGTTTTACCCACATCGTACCTGTTCCTGTGGGAATATGGAGACAAATTACATCTTATGTTACTCGCTGCTAATGTAGCTTTCCATAGGTGAAATAATTTTTAAAATCAGACCAGCCGTTTCCGAGATTAGCTGGAACAAACAGACAGACAGACAAAAATTTTAAAAATTGATTTTTTGATATAAGAACCGTATATACCTTTTTAAATACATTTAGTAAAACGCTGCTAATTTGAAATTACAAACAGACACTTCAATTTTATTTATTTGTATAGATCACAGCTGTTTTAAGAGTAATTACAATGAAAAATGAAATATATAATATCAAATGTTTCTTGTTTGGTAATCATTCAATACGTGTTTAAGCAAACTACGTCACTTTATCACAGCGTATGCATTTCCGTATTGGTATATAACGCCTGCGTCTTTTTTATGCTACCTTTTTTTTGTTACGTGGAATTTTATTCAGTTGGTTAATTCACGCACTAATAATGACAATAGTGTTAGAAGTTAAAAAAATAATGTAGAATATCCCTTTCATTTAAATGAAAATTTTGAAAAGGAAAAAGTGATAGATTTTGCATATATCTAAAATAAAATGTTTATATAGTCAAAGGTGAAACAAAATTAGTTAAAATGGCTCTTTTGTCCAAAGAGGGAAACCATTAATTAGAAATCGTTTGCTCAATCACACTTTTGGTGTTCGGAAGTGACAGTCTAGATTAAAAAACCTTCACAAGCACGAATTAATTTGGAAAATTTAAATAAAAACAGAATGCAGGGGAAAAAATTAATTTTAGTTACACTGCTGGCCACCGTAAATGCAACACCAAGAAAAACAAGAGATATCACAACTAAATTTATTTTGTACATAACATGTTGACCAAGTATCAAAGGGTTAAATTTATAGACTTCTGTGAAGTGTGGTTCCTGCCAGAATCAGTAGCCACCATTGTTGGAGATCACGCCTCGGCATTGATTCAAAGAGACTTCGGACGTATTCTTGGGGTACAGCAGACCAAGCAGCTTCCACACGTTGCCAAAGTTGATCTGGTGTGGTAGCAGGGGGTGTAATCTGAGGCAATCATTGAGCAACAATGGACCACATGTTTTCTATCGGCGAAAGATCCGGTGAGTGATCCGGCCAGGAAAACTACTCAATCTGGTGATTGACGAAGAACATTTGGACAATGCGTGCCACGTGTGGTCGTGCATTATCCTGTTGAAATATGGCTGTGGCCAAGCCCTGAAGGTAAGGAAAGACAACTGGCTCCAACACCTCGGAGATGTAGCGCTGGCTGTTTAAAGTACCGGCAATGCGTACTAGAAGAGTGCGAGAGTGATATCCAATACCACCCCATACCATAATAAACGGTGCAGGACCAGTGTGGCGGTGCATAACGCAGCTGTTCAGCATCCTCTCTCCACGGTGTCTCCAGACTCGAATCTGAACATCGTGGTGTTGCAGACAGATACGTGACTCGTCAGTAAAGACAACTTCATTACATTCTGCCGCCCAGTTCCTTTCATCGCACCATTGGCGGCAGAGACGTCTGTGGTTCTGCGTCAAGGGTAGACCAAGCAATAGACGTCTTGCGGATAGACCATTCTGCTGTAAACGGCGCCGAATGGTACGCGCAGACACTGAATAATGCGTTACCGACTCAATGTGCTGTGCTATGGTTCGTGATGTGACTGAGCGAGCCATGCGCACGATTTGCCTGTCCTCACGTGAAGTTGTGACCTGAGGTGGATGCGATCGACCACTTAGGTCCATCGTACCCTCCTACATCCAACGGTCACCTATCCACATTACAGTTGTTTGGTTTCGTCCAACACGACTACCGATTTCCCTGAAAGATAATCCACAATCTCAGCAGGCCACTCTATCCTTCCTCTGTCGAACTGGGATACTTGATCAAAAGCTGATCGCTGTTTTCTACGAGACATAACTGATCTTTTTTTGAAAAAACCACAAGAAAAACACAATTGCCGATTTTGAAATCGTGGAAATCTGCAAGCCTTAAATAGCGCTTTGAGGTGGCGCCACAGGCGTGCGTGATGTGTGTCTGCGCTGAAATTCTAATCATGCATATCTCACCTCCGCTAATGCATGTTGTAAATTTCATGTTATTTGTGTGCTTCCTTCAGGGTGTTGCATTTACGGTGGCTAGCAGAGTGTAGTTAGTTAAAATTTTAAAATAAAAATAGAAAATGAAAAATAAAACACAGCATCTTGTAATATCTTACAAATAATGTATTTTCTAGTATAATTAGGACTACTATATTGAGTCTCGGCTCTATATTACTTTAATTTTTGCATGTTCCTGTTTTCTTCTCCGAGGAAGAGTTTTATAATAAAATAATTTTTAAAACCAGACATTTTCCAAGAAGACTGTTAGTTAAAAGAGCGCGGTTAGAACTATAGCAATTTTAGCAAAATAAAATTAATCCTCCAGAACACATTTTACGCTATATATATATATAATAATAATAATAATTCCTAAACACAAATACTTTTTTTCTCATTTTCTCTTTTAATGATATCGCTTATAAAAATAGGTACAAAAAATTAAAAGGAAAAAAAAGGAAAAAAAGTTAGGGATTAAATATGTGATGAAAACATTTTTTTTCAATGTGGAGGTATTCTTGTAAAACAATGGAAGTAATTATGATTTTAAAAATATACGACTTGGAGCCATCGGTTTACTAAAGATCATAGATTTTCTAATAAAGCAAAGTATATGCATTTAATTTACGTTAAAGAAACGAAAGATATGAGGAGAATTTATTATCTCCGTGAAAAAAAAAAATGTTTCGAAATAAAAGTAAAAATGCAATGAATTTTGATTTTTCTCGATTTTTTTTCATTATGTGTTCAGATGCATATTAATTAAAATGAACAAACGTGCAAGTATACATATTTATGTATACATGATACAAAATAATTTTATTTTTTAAATTTTTAATAACGCTTCGTAACAATTATTGGGTTTTATCATGTCGATTTTACTTGAAAATTCATAACTCTTATATTTAGGGACACAGAGATTATTGAAAGTTTCTTGTATACAAAAAGACGAAGAGTAATGTGATTAATCCGTGCTTTGTTTGATCCATGTAAAGCAACCGCTATAAGGATTTTGAACGTTTAAATTTGTTATTCAAAACTTACCTCGATAAGATGCGCCAGACTTGAGTTATGATGTGCCCCAGAATAAACTAATCACATTTCTGTTTTTATAGTTTATAAAACATTTAAATATGAGTTTATGATTGTAGAAGGCAAAACAAAAGTTTACAGGGTCGAAATTTACAAAGAGAGCGCTTAAGTCTATGGAAATTTTAGGATAGAAGTTTCATTTCAAAAATGATAAATTATGTGTTATGTCTCATTAACAAATATTCATAATCAAAAACGATCACGAGCTCATAAGTTAGGAGCGATGAAGAAATAAAGGAATAAGGGAAAATATAAGCAAATCAAATGTTTCACTATTAATGACCTGAACTTGTTGTTTCCTAACTTATTTGTCTTAACTGTTAAGTTTTCACAGTTCTTCGATAAATTGTTTGTAGTTGTTTGTGTCTATAGAAAATTGTGTGCTACGTGATTTCAACAGTGCCGTCAATTGAGTATACAGGAGACATACAAAAGCTGATGAAACGCTCCGGCAAATGTGTCAATTCGAACTGTAACTCAATAATAATACACTTCGACTCTAAAGCTTCAATACGACTTTAAATACAAACCGTATAAAAAATTATTAAGATAAGTATTAAGTGTTGTATATGACAAGCTTAAGGGGTCACTAGTAATTATTAAATACGGTTTTAATTTAGTATTGGTGAATTATCAAGTACATTGTGTGATACTGATACATTTATCAGTATTATATCAATGAAAATATGTATTTTATTTTTTATTATGTTAGAATGTATTTTATTCTGCTTTCTTGCAGTAAATTAATATTTTTCAAAAAAATTTATTTTCGGTTTTTTTTTTACATTTTTGTGCTTTTCTCGTACAATTATTACCCCTCCCCCCTTGGAGGGTGCACCCTACAGTTTGAGAAAAGCTGCTGTAACTACAAAGAATCAAAATTTGTTGTAAAAACTAAATTTCCTTTCATTATCTTGAATAATGTCTAAAGAAACAAACGTTATTTACTTTTAGAATGCCTCTCGTATTACATCTGTACTGTGTTCTTTATGTGAAAAATTCAACGATTACGGTTCACTAACATGTGGCAAAGCTTTAGCAGTCCTATTATCAATTACCAAATTAGAGTACTTTTTACAATAAATCTTAGAATATTCTTCATTTGTATTCTTTTGAGTTGCGGGTACTTTTAATGAAATCAGGAATTGAATCAATTTTCTGAGTTTTAACTGAATTGATCCATCTAAGTTCTCTCCAGATTTTTACTTCCACAAAAAATGTAACAGAAAGATGACTCATCGCTTTTATCTACTTAGTTTCAGCTAAGCAAAGCTTCATACGATTTATTTCTTTTAAAAAGTCATTCTTTTTCTGTCTCCATTTCAACTCGAGTGTCAGTTATATGCTTTGTGTAAAGCCTTTTCCTTTCACATTGATGCTCTTCTCTTTCAAGCGGATTACTCTTGAAGAAAACTTTGAAATACCCCTCCCTCGTTTCTTTTGAAACATTTTCTTACCTTGGGGTTTGCCACTTTCTATTTTTTCCGTGGTATAGTCACCGAAAGCAAAAGGATCACTTCCACCAATACAGTGAGTGGAACATTTTCTTTTCTTTTCCCTGTTGTCTTACTGAGTTTATCTAGGTCTGAAAAGAAGCTTAAAATTCTTGTGTGTGCTTTTTTTTACGTTCAAAATTTAGCAAGACATAAGAGAAAAATGAAGAAAAAAAAAAATCTATTTTTTTTCTTTACTTAAATAACATCGATTTCCTTACTGATGGGTGGCTTGGAGGCTGGAAGGCTTAGATGTTGAACGGGTTTGAAGATGGTCCCTAAGACACATGTAATTTGTGTATTCCCCTTGTTTTTTGTTGACAGGATGTTGTCGCATTCCTTAGTTGGGGGGGGGGTCCCAACGGCCGGTCAGCAAAGTTGAATGGACTCATAATTTGGAAGAGTCGTCGTGAAATTTGTAACTTTGCGCTTGGTTCCTGACCAATGGCTAGGCGGGACCAAAGGGCGTGCGGATGAAAAAGGGGGTAATTTGCCCCCACTTAAAAGGAGGAACCGGGACATTTCTCGGCAGATTTACAGATTTTACAGATTAGCAGAAGACAGATTACCATGATTTCAGATGAAGAGAGTTAAATTTAGGCCGTCCAAGTACCACCCAGCTCCATGCCTCCGTTTCAGATAAGTGAAATGTTGTAGTATTCTTATTCTTAAAACTTTAATAGTTTTATTATTTTAACCTAGAAATGTTTAAAAAGTAATAAACGAATTTGATTTAATTAAATCCGAATTATTCATTTAATTCATTGTTTTTTAATTGAGTTTAAAGTACTAACCACTATCATGATGCAGACATTAGTTAAATTAATCGAACCTGTGTAAGTGATAATATGTTAAATTAATGAAGTAATTGTAGCGCTGCATCATTACTTATTCCAAAAACACATAAACAAGTTCTCCCTATTTAGAATTTATTAATTACTTAATATGGTCTTTTCGTATTTGAAGTTATGCTCTAAACCAGTACTTCTCAAACTTTTAGTATTTGCGACCCAATATTCAATCACAATTTTCATCGCACCCAACTCCTATACAATATCCCTCTATACAATAACAGTGCATTGAATTCAAAAATAATAGTATAGTTTGACGCTAAACCTACAATACGACTTTAACCTCTTCAGTGCCACCGGCGTATGTAAACGTCTCACTTAGCCAGTGCGTTAATTGCCCGGGCGTATATATACGCCTTTCCGCCCACTGCTATCAATATTTTCTACGCACTGCTATCCATAAAATTATTCTGAAGGCTTTGGAATGCAATAATAGGACATTGACAGTGTTTTCGAAGGATTTATTTTTTTCAGAGGATTTGCTTATTTATTACTTTTCTATCCCCTCCACCCTCCAATATACCACACACGCTTAAAAACGTGTTAAATGGTGGCATTGGGGACCGAATCACGTAATTTTTAATCGTCATTCAAGAGATTAATTATAAACCATAAAAATTATCAAGATAAGTGTTAATTTTTGCATATAATTTTATATATGACAAACCAATGGGGTCATTAGTAATTATTAAACGTTCTTAACTTAGTATTGTTAAATTAATTATGAAAGACATTGTGCAGTACTGACATATTTATCAGTGTATTATATCAATGTAAAAGTGTGTTTTATTTTTTATTACTCCAGAATGTATTTTGTTTATTACTTTCAGTAAATTAATTTTTTTAAATAATCTTTTGTTTTCAACTTTTCAATATGCCTGCACCCTCTCATATGGTTATCCCGCTCCCCTAAGGGGGCGTGTCTCACAGTTTGAGAAACACTGCTCTAAGCATAAGTTCGTTAAAACGGGTTTTTCGTTCTTCGAAGATATGTAATAAACTAAAATATTTCTTAATTAGTAAAAATAAATAATCCTATATATCTAACTGAAGTGATTACCGTTCAATAGTCTATATTCTAGCAACTGATGAAATAAAATACTAAAGGGGGAAAATGCAAAGAAAAATAAAATATATATATAGTTTCGTCTTCTGTGCGCTCATGGTATAAATTAATATATTTATCTCTTTTACTATTTTATTGCAAATTCATTTTTTGTATATTTTGCCTACACCCATTTAACAGATGTAATTCAATCCGTAATACATTGGTGTAACACATCTTAGGGGAATAGATTATTCAACAGATGGAAAGAAACGAAAGATAAAAACAAGAGCGAATCTGACAAGTTTACTTACAAAAATTTAGGTATATTTCTTTTAAATTTGAAAAAACAGAATTTTAATTAATTTTTTTAATTAAAATTCTTGTTGCGAGCAGTAAAGCTCTTTGAAAACCTTCACATTTATTCATTTTTCTTCTAAATGTCTATTAATTTTTAGAAATTATGAAGAATCATTTAACGTATATGTTAATGGGACGAAAATTACCGAAAACCTTTCACACAAACCATGTTTTATAATAATGATAATAATTCGCTAACATAATGTTACTTCTTTGTTCTATCCTTTCGTCGAGTGATTACCGATCTGACTTCAGGGATGTATGCTCTAATCGCCTTAGTAACCAACAACTGCGCTGGTCTGCTTATCGCTTCATAGGGTCTGATGGCATCGGCTGTTGCATTTTACCTAGGGGGATACGAGACTACGATTTGATTAGGGCTCTGCCCCAAACCGATTGAATGCATTATCGATTAAACTTCCCTGCGTCGGATTTGAACGACAAGTGTTTGAAGTGGATCTTGTACCAGGGGTGCTTGGGGATGAAGGTAATTTAGAAGGGAAATGTGTATTGTAATCGATATGCTAACCAGTATTGATTGTAACCCCAGGTGTCAGAGGATTTGCTTAAGAAAATACGATAATACTAAGGAGAGATTTTATAAGAGAGTGTGCTTAAATATTTTTATTTACGAAATAAATAAAAAGAGGACTGTTTTAGTGTCGGTGAATGGAACCGGTTGGTATGAAAGAAAAAAAGATAATTAATAGCAAAATAAATAAAAACAGAAAATTATCATAAAATGTTTTTTAATATATTATTTATTCATTTATTAAACATGGAATGTTTTTATAGTATAAAAATCCATATTGGTAATTTTTTTTAAAATTTTGGTGTAGTGCATAATTGCAGTTTATGTTTCACATTCCACGAGATTGCCATCTATAACATTTATTTATTATAAATTTCATTTGATTGGTTTTCGATAAAATTATAATTTTTCGGGGGCTGAGTGATTAAAATTTAATAATTTAATGAAGAAAATATATATTAATTATTTAAATAGTTTACAGTGAGTTTCATATTTCTGAAAAAAATTACATATATTTATGCATAATATTATAATTGCCAAAAGCCAGTGGCTGAGTGGTAACGAATTGTGCTGTCACCCGGTTAAAAACTAAGAGGTGGACAACGTCATCTCAGCTTCTCATCCCTTCAGTGGGTAGATAAAGGAGTACTAAGATTGCTTTGGGAACCTTACACTGGAGATTTTGCGTCAAGCTGACCACCTTACTGAATCATCTGATCATTACCTCAGCCCCCAAGATCTCAAAAACTGAGATGGGCACAGTATGCGTTGACAATCACTGAGCCATTGAGTTTATTAGTTTTTTTTTAATTGCTTGCTATAAATTATAATATTTTGTCTCGTTTACCCATGAATATTTCACTGAAAAATATATAGTCATAATTTTCTTTTAAAATAGTAATAATCTTGAACTAATGTATTTTTAAAAACATTTAAAGGAATGCAAATTCTGAATGTAAAAAAAAAATATGTTTCATAATTTAAATGAATTAAATTTGACTCTCGTTCACGTCCCCTAAATAGAGTGCATGTGAAAAATTCGAACACAGCAACTGTTTTCAAATAAATATTAAACAATTTACTTCATTCCTATAATCATAAGCTAATGTACAAATTTCTATTTTAAATTTTGTTCTAAGTTAGGAGATATAAAAACTGTATGGAAGTAGACGCGTTGAAGATTTAAGTTTAAAATACTTTTGAAACAAACTTTGTAAAATTTCACCGGCTTCTGTTCAAGCAAACGATTTCTGAATTTATAGAGAAGTAATGTTTTTTTTTTATCCAAATAAAAAATAACAAAATCGAAAGGATTCTCAAAACGGAAGGTAAAATATTTTAAGTATGAGAGCAAAATTTAGGTGCAAGTGACTTTTAAGTGAAATTGCAGCTGCATTAGGAAAAATGAAAATGAGGAATTTATCAAATTATTGGCTCATATAGACATTTCGAATTAAAGTTCCATACAGGAATGGCACAAGTGACTTCATGTGACGACGATAGGTACATTAGAAATTAAGCTACACAACTGGAAACTATTCTCTATTTTAAATCAGAAATGAAGTAGTACAAATGTAGAAAAAACTATTCATAAAAAAGCCTTACAGTGTGGGTACCTGCGAATCTTGAGATGACTCAGTTACTATTTATAAGTAACACCATAACAATATTTGATCAAATTAGACAATGCATGCCTATTTGGCGATAAGTGGCTGGATATCTTATTCAGAGATGGAATAATTGGAATTTAGAGGTCTCTAGCGGTTTTTACGTATTGTTGATCCAACCAAAGAAAGAATCAAGGAAAAAATATAGTAGACATTATAGTGGGAGTATTTTAATAATGCAGGCTGCGTTTTCTTCTATCTTCAAGTATACTTAACATTCATTAATCCCCGTCAAAACTCAGAAAGATTTAAAGATATATTTGTCAACCATTTTCTTCCTTTGGTGAAATTTTATGTGGAGAGCATTGTAGATCAGCAGATCAATGTATCGATTCATACTCTCAGCTCAACATCACATTAATTTGGGCTAAAACGGGTATGGGTTTCATATTAACGACACGTGATTCTAAATTCAATCTGAAAGTAAACGTATAAATTGTTTCTCGCATGCAATTTACAGAAATGGTGAGCGATATTCTTCAGTGAATGACTTGAAATCTCCCATTGAAGCTGCTTAACTTAAAATCCAGCATGAAAATAGTCGATTTCAGTCTTGAAACAACGAGTATATCGGGTGTCTTGATATTTACGCCGAACTCTGCATGGCTAGATTCATCGTTTTTAATACATAAAAAATGCCGAAATAATTGTAACTGTACGATCCATAGTCATGAGAAAAACACGAAAAACAAAGTACGACATAGAAAGGGAAAAACACCGCATTGGATACATCAACTGCAGTATTTGCAAATATTTAAATAGGCAGATGCTCCAACTGCTCACCGTGTAAATAGAGCATGCCACTGAATGGATAAATGTACACGTCGGAGCAATCTAGTGTCTACCGAAGTACAACAGGCAACATGTTAACGGGCTGAAAAGTCCCTTTGTCTAGTCAATACCAGTCCATATACCAGTCCTTTGAGACGCCCCCATGGAAAAAAATCCAAAGATGTGAGAGTTAGGTGCCATGGTGGACATAGAAGCAGACATTACGTCCGATCCATCTGCTAGGGTATGCAATATCCAGTAAATCGCGTCCAGTAGCATTGAAAAGCACTTGATCCCCATCATGTTGGAACCAAAGGCTGTGAATTGCCGCTATTGATATGTCATCGAGAAATTTGGTTAAGACATGGTGGAGAAATATCAGGAATCTTCCCGGAACTTTTCAAGCAACATATATGGCCCAAGCAGGAGATTCCTGAGTTATCGACTTGAGTAGATAATTCCCCTTTCATTGGTTGTGATGTCATACTTTGCTTTTCGTATTTTTCTGGTAAACTATGGGTTGAACAAGTACAGTTTGTTGCGATCATTTTGGTCGCTAGTGTAAGAGTGTTCAAGTAAGAATCAGACTTTTCTCAAAATAAACAATTTTATTTCCTTTTTTTTTACTTATTTCACTTCATAAGAATGCAGAGAATGTACGATAATTACTAAACCCGGGGAGCAATCAAATTTATTGATTTAACTATAATATAAATAAGAGCACTTATCTATTCTCTTGAACGGTCTTGCTGCAATACTTGCTTAATCTTTCCTTCTTGGATTGATAATACTAAATGCGACCTCCGGTAGTTCACACTATGTTTGCTTCTAATACTCAATCTTCAACCATAATACTGCCTACTCCACGACTAGAACTTAAATAGAAGCTTGCATTTTTATACAATTAAGTCATCTCTACGGAAAGTAGTTTTCAACTAAAATTACATCTACAAAGAGTGTTTTACCCAAGCGGATTAGTGGACGCCCGAATATAGAATCTGTTATAAAAGTTCTCTGGACATTTTTCATGTACTCCTACCAAGGAATATGGCTGTGGGCAGAGTGTGGGAACTTTCTTGGGACATTCTGTAGGAATCAGTTCAACATTCTGGAGTATTAAACGTATGAAGCACATTAAATATTTTATTATTTCTTTAAGAAGAAACCAGCTAAAGTGCTGAAATTTTTGGCATACTAACTGTTATTTATATATTAATTTCTATCTTTTTAATTACAATTCAAAGCATAATTCAGTTAAATATAAACTAAACTGTAGCAATTATGAATACGCATTTAAATCCTAATGAATTATTATAAATTATTGAAAACAGTTTTTGTGCTTAAACTTTGGATACACACTGTAGTATCTTGAGTGAGTATCGAAATAATTTTTTTTCAGCGTTAGCTCTATACTCATACTTTCAGAGATATTTAAATTTTGTAATATATATGCATATATTAATTATTTCTACATATTTTTAAATGTGATACTTTTTTTAACACTAGTATGCGGAAGAAGGTATTTAAAAGAACAGATTCAGATAGTATATTTAATTACTAATAACCAGCTACTTAAAATTTAAAATATGAAAGCAAAATTTAACTGATATTACTGTCGTGATTCTAGGGTCTAATTGCAAATGTAATTAAAATATTTCTTTTGATTTTATAAGCATTTGGTTTTAAAATCTTCTTTATATATGGAAAACAATATAAAGAAGCCTATACCACAAAAATTTTGGGAAAGCTTATTTTTTTAAATAAATGATTATTGACATTATTAAATGAAAAAGAAATACGGTTAAAAAAAGCATAAACAACATTTCCGAATCATCCGAGTTCTAAAAAGTTTTATTTTTGATAAAAAATTATTTGCTCTATTGCAAAAAAGATTCCTTACAAATCATTAAACAAAAAAGTAAATGTATTTTTAAAATTAACGCTGAATGAACAGTTTCGGAAATATGTAAGCTGCTTAAAAACCATGAATATGCAATTGTGAAACCAAATAGAGATACAAATAAGAATTATTTACAAATGATGCAAAGGAAATTTAATTACAGTTGATGGTACAGACCGGAGGGCCTGCGTTCGGTGCCCGAAACCATCAAATACCTTCCGAGTACACACGGAGTACGTGCTAGTTAAATCAGTGAATCCGAAAGTCTTGTGGGCGGTCGTAGTAAAAACCACGAATGCAGGGGGATGGAGAATATTTCCCTCCCCTTCAGTTCTATGCCTAAATTGTGAAGGTGGAGATTGGTGGTTTTACCATCTATCGTTAAGAAGTTCAACCTGTCTCACAAGCTCTCTCAACTTTCATTGCTTCCCTTCGGAAAGGACACGACAGCATACAAAGGAATATTAAGGTCAAACAAGCACGTTTTTCACAGCATTTCAAATTTATCTAAGTTAAATTGATAGGATTCGTAATTTATATATTTTTAAGAATGGGTTGCATAATATGAGTCAACAGGTTGAAATAAATGGAAGGGTTTGCTAATTTTGAAGAACAACGTAGTTTGACCGTTTAA
>BMAO01007715.1:0-29689 GCA_019973975.1 Trichonephila clavata | reverse complement strand
AAACAAAGTGATACAAAAAACTTAATTTACTTTGATGCGCTCTAGAAAAATATAATTACTTATTTGCCTCTAGCTTTGAAATTTACAGAACATTCTGGAGATGATTAAATTTGAGAAGAAACAACTCTTCAGGACAGTTCTTTCGGCTACGTTGCCCCCCTCTCCCTCGATAGCAGTCGTTACAAAATGCAAAAAGATAGGGAGTTATACACTTGTGTGTGGTAAGCAGGACGGCAAAACATGTTTTTTGAGCTTCAGAAAGAGAGGGAGAAATTTTATACTCCAGTGTTTAGAGGAGGTATTTTTAGATGCGCTTAGTGCTTTCGGCCTCACATCCTTTATGTTAAACAAATGACATGAACTTGACTCTTAAAACTTGCTTATGAATTTATTTATGTACTTTTGTATTTCATTCAATATTTTAAAAATAATTCTATAATACAGCTATAAATCCATAATAGTTAAGGTGTAATAAGAATTGGTAGAGAGAAAAATATAACTTTACAATTATCAGAAAGTTAGCTTTAGTGGATAACCAATGAGAAGAGCTCTAAGCAGGATAGGGAGTTGTTGTCGGTCCAATAGGGGAGTTATCATCCTGACATAACGAAAAAGCACCAATCGAGATAAAAATTATCATGGAGAAAAAGTCTCTCACGTTGATCAGAAGAAGCTTTCCTATTAGTTGGTGAGGAAAGGATAAAATGTTTGCTTTCGATTTATTTGAAGAACTTTGAATTTGAGAATTTTAAAAAGTAAAATTGAAGCTTTGAAAATTTTTGCACATAATTTAATGTAGCTAATTTAGGGAAACTATACTCCGGGAGAGATATTTAAGTAGATGGGGTTTGGGTATCTTTCTTTTTTTTTATTTGATTGAAATATTATATTAGTTTTAACAACGATTTCGGAGAAATTTTTTGGAAATTTTCTGGATTAATTGCTGTTAAGAGATATCCGTTCCTCATGTACCATTTTTTTTTAAAGATTTAAAGTGTTTTTTAAAAAATTGTCTTAATGTTACATTTTGTGAAGTGTTATATAAAGGTATATGTGACATACGCGCGGAACTCAAATTAGGCATGCATACGCTACTGTAAGTCGTCAGATAAGAGTATAGATAAGCAATTTGCTTAATTTTTCATGTTGAAATTATATAAGGAGCTCATCTGAGGCTTAGCATTTTCAAAATGTATTCTTATCTGTATATCACAGAGCCTCTAAATGTTTCAATATTTCAGACCCAATATTCAATCATAATTTTCATCGCCTTCCCCTCCTCCATACAATAACAATGTATTGAATTCAATAATACTATACTTTGACGTTGAATCTATAATACGACTTTAACCTCTCAAGAGCCAACGGCGTATTTAAACGTCTCGCTCAGCCAATATGCTAATATCCTGGTACGTATTTATACATCTTTCTGAAATACGATCTTTTCTGTGTACTTATATCCATAAAATCATATCAAAGGCTTTGAAATGCAATAAATTGACCTTAACAGTATTTGCAAAGGATTTACTTATTTCAGAATATTTGCTTATCTATTCCTTTTCTACCCCCCCCCTCCTTACATAATACACCACATACGCATGTCTACGGGGTAAACGGTGGCAATGAGGAGATAATTGCATAATTTTTAATCGGCATTTAAGGAATTAATTATAAACCGTATAAACTTTCAGGGTAAGTGTCAATTTTTGCCTATCATTTTATATATGACAAGCCCATGGCGTCACTGGTAATTATTAAACTTGTTCTTAACTTAGTACTGTTAAATTAATTATAAAATACATTGTGCAATATTGATATATTTATAAGTATATTGTATCAGTTTGAATGTGTACATTTTTATTATGTCAGAATGTTATTTTGTTTGTTTGCTTCTAGTAAATTAATAATTTTTTTAAATAGCATTTTTTTCGACTTTTCAATACGCTCGAGTCCCCCTCCTAGAGTTATCACACTGCCCTAGGGGGTTGCTTCTCACAGTTTTAGAAACAAGGGTTAAAATTGTAATATAATATCCAAATTAACACAAAAAAGACACTTAACACACAGAGGCTAGGGGATAATGTTGCTTTGTAGCTAAACTGTGTGAGTTTTCTTCGTTTGTTTTAGGATAAGATGATGGGTTCTATTTTTGCAACAATAAGAGGAAATTTAGGTTTCGAGTACCACACCTTTAGTTTCCTTTCGTATCACTTTAGTTTTCTTGCTATGAGTTTGCACTCTGAATTTGTTACCATTTTTGCCACGTCATATGCACAGATACACATAATAATCATGTTTATTCGATTGTCTTTTCACATTTATATTAAATAACATAAGTCTAAATAGTGAGCTTTGTAGGACGGCAGCTTGGACATTTCTAAGATTAGAATGTTTTACACTAAATCTAAACTGTCTGCCCATTAAATATAATTTTTTAAATTTAATTGATGGAAGCTGAAAGTTATATCTAATGATTCTGAAAATTAATTCTAATTGCCAAACGTGTCCGGAAACCTTTTTAATATCTAAAAAAACCATCCCAATTAACTCCTTTTGCTGAAATTGGTTTTGATTTGTCTAACTACTCTAAGTAACTGGTGTGATGCGGGATAATTCAGGTCGAAACCAATGTTATTCTTAAATAATCAGATTGTGTAAGTATAGTCGTATAATCTATATAAGAATTCCTTCTTAGTGTGTTTGATGAGAAAAGGTAGAATGGAAGTCAGTTTATATTTATTATTAGGTGCAGCCTTTATCCGATTTGAGTAGTTACACACAATTAAGATGATTTTCCATAATTGTGGAAAACCTTTATTATATTTTAAACCATATTGGTTATGCCAAAAATTGCTAGGAAAGGCAGGTTTTTGTTAGCTAGTTCGTGATGCTTTCCTTGCTTGCAGTTTTCTGAATTTTATGTATTTGATGCAGTCTAATATTACGAGGAAACAAGACTTGATGATGATGATTTATTTCCATTTGGAGAGAATTGTGAACGACACGTGTAATTATAGCATTCGGATCATTGTGCTCCATTACGCTTAAGTCGATTTTCTACTATATTAGTTAGAACTTCAACTTCATCTTAGTCACTGAATGCTCGACTGACCCCTTAAGTGGTTAAATATTTTGCTCAAAATATTCCAAAAAAGTTACATTTTCTTAATTGCAAATAACTAAGCGTAATATTTAACAAAATGTAAAAATAGAAGAAATTTATTTTAGTTTTCAATTTTACAGTTTTATCACTATTATTTGTTTTATAATTGTAGAACAAAAAAAATCCTAAATGTTTATTTTTTATACGTACGCTCTGCATGCTAAAATTTTTTTTCATATATCTTTAAATAATTTATCTCATACTTACAAAAAAAATTCATGTTCCCGCCTCTTTTTTCAAAAATGATTGAGGATTTCTTATGATTTCTTATGTGTGTGCATGTATGTATGCAATGTGATTTAGTTTTACACCATGCTTCAAATTGTGTATGTATATATGGAAACACAATTTGAAGCATGGTATAATATTGAGTCATATTGCAATGGGGCAGAGATAATATTGACCTTTTTGTTTTATGTTTCCAATTTTATTTTTTCTCAAACAACAAATTGCACATTTCCTTGCCAATCTCTATTCTTTATCGAATATTTTCAAGAATCCAAATTCCTGCTTTCATTGAAAAATTCCCGCCTTCACCTCAAAGAAAATCCCGGATGAGAAATACTTCAGTACCGTGGGCAAACTGCATCTCTTAAAAACACACACTTAGCACTAATAATCTCTCTATAAGAACTAAAAATATGTACAAATCAAAGATATGAAAGAAGAAAATATTAGTGCCCGTAAGGCATACGAGCAAACCGGTTGTGGCTAGGTTTTGGTAGCCCTTACGGTATACGGGAAAACCAGTTAAGTTAATAAGTGTAGGGACAAGCTGACTCTTTTTTCAGAGCTCCCTGGATATTTACCAAATAATTCAATCCTCAGAATTCAGTCCAGATTTCTCAATGTTTTCGAGTGAAATTACGAATGATTTTATTTAATTTACTTTTAAAGTTTGTTTAAGTTCGATTTGTCAGTGGAGTTTCTAGAAAATTGTTAGGTTTTTTTGGCTCTTTTTATTTGTTTAAATTGTCTTTTTATTTCTTTGCCGATGCAAGAAGCGTCATGGGTTGTAATAGGTGATGATGTGCTTCGTTGTGAATGTAATAATTTTTTTAGGCCAGTGACCTGCTTATCTACATCTTTAGTAATGTTTGCGTTTGTGGAAAGAAAAGTTAATGTGCTGTGTTAGTAATTAAGCAAATATTCCTTATTTCGTTCAATTTTTGCACAAGCTGTAAATAAGCTAGGAGTTCTGATAAATTCTAATATCAACAAGAAAATGTGTCCCTTTTACCAGTGCCAAGATTATTATTAAGAAAAAGATAAATGATCGCACTTCAATTCAATACGCAGAGAGAAATTTCAATAAGATCTGGTGGAATAATCTTGATTCCATGGTCCGGATGATCATGGTTAATTCATTCCATCTTGGCCCAATATGGCCAAGACGTAAAGCAATTTTCGGTTTTCATCTGGCTACTGGATACGACTGTCTCTTTAAATGTTTTCGTGCAATTCATGTTACGCAGCCCTCTTTCTGCAAGCTGTATGATATTTGAAAGGAAATGGATGCTGACCACATTTGCCACGGCCGGACATACCAAAGGGCTCCTCTTTGTGCGATCTTTATTGACAAGATTAATGGGTTTATAGACTTTTCTCACTACGTTGCTCTTTATTCTACTCTGTTTGCTTTGTCTGTTTTTGTTTTTGTTCCTATCCCCTTGTGGTGTAGTGTTCTTTTATAATCCTGGTCATTAGAGATAAAAAAATGAGGAATTCAAATTTAACAGGGTTGAAATCATAACAGTACTCAAAGAAAGAAGTAGTGATGCATATCCAATCTTTTACAGTATAAGTTCGGTCAAGCATGGAGGTGGAGTCATGACAGAATCACGTAGGTGAGAGTGGGGTTATTATGGAGCAAACGCATTGGTGGATAATTTTTCTAAGCTACATGCATCTTGCGTTATTTGTTGATCCACATGAAGTATGTTTTATCATTAAAATCTCTGTCCAATATTACAGAGAATTCTATTTGAATGAATTTATCTTCATTATATTGTAGTGTGATGAGGGTGGATAAGGATTAAATACATCGAGGCAATCAGCAATGATTCCTCATCCTCAAAGTTGAATGCAACGATAGTTACTTTTCACCACTGAATTGTGTAGTTAGAATGCACTGATGTAAGATTGATTTGTTTACTGAGGTAGCAAGGCTCAAATGATGAATATGGTTGAGTTTGAATAGGTAGATAAGTCAGTCTATCACACATTTCTAAAGATTATGTAATTAGCAAGTGTAAAGTCTAGGACTGCTCTCAGTGGGGTTTTCTTAACCTAATGATTTCACGGTAATGTTTATCATCGAAGTTTCGTAAGTCATTGATATGATATTTCACATTGTCTGCATGCCATAATTGCTAATTAATGTTGTAGCTTATTGGACTTATAGATGAAAGATTTCAGTCCATGATTCCAATTGTCTAATGCGAGTAATTTAGCTAGCTATCTTTGACACAAAATGTTTGTAAACCCTAAATTTGAAGGCCATTAATGAACAATTGAAAGAAAAGCTTATTTATAAATAACTAAAAGGAATAGAAAAAATTTAAAGTAATTAAATGTATATATTTTAAACTTAAGAACATTTTTGAAATTTACTGCATAGACAAAATTTATTTAAATGTAATCAAAATTTTGAATACATTTAATTTAGTTTTAACTAACAAATTAAAGCAAGCAATTCAAAGATGAAGCAAGAAAGCATATTTATTTAAAAACACAGAGACAATTATAAAATGCTATAAGGAAGTGGTTTTAAAATGCAGCTGAAAATGTCATATTTTAAGCAAAAAATTGGATACAAAATTTTGAAAAAGTATTCATTCTGCAATAATTCCATATTATGGTAAATAAAGGTAATGAGATAATAGTTATTTTTTTTCTATCTTGCTTTTATGTTGTATTTTCTAAGTAAGCTTAAGCCGTCACGTAGTTTTAAAAATAGATATAACAATTTTCTAATTATTTTTTAACTAAAACACGTGTTTTAATTAATTAAACTTATTACAAGGCACAGAGAGAGAGGAAAATATTTGCTTGTAAAACAGTAAATTTTAAACAAGTAATTTCAATTGTTTTAATTGCTTAAAATGTACAAAAATATAAATCAAGCCTTGACATAAGTATAAATAACTTTAATAACAATTTAATATTGGTAAACTATGGTAAGTTATATGTTATAAAATATGGAATAGAAAAGAATACTAAAAAAATCCACCATAACATTACTTATTTAACATTTGTTTAATCTTGAATTGATTGATGTAAATATTAATGAATATTATGTATATAAATTTACTCTTAAAAATGAAACTCATGCACTGGAACTTTTATGTTATGATTCTAAAAATCATATACTCTTTAATGTGTTTTTATTTACCTCTAGATTTATGTTTTATTCAATTTAACTTCATGAAGTAAAAAAAAACTGTCATTCTAATTTATTTTTAATTAGATGAAAATAGTTAAAAATATTTATGTTTTTCGTAAAAATAATATTTAAGTAGAATAATCTGACATGTGCTTTCAGCTGAATTATTTGTACAAATAAAATATTCATTATTCTTGTTCGATATCTAAAAACAGGTGACGATGTCTTCTTTTCTTTTAGGGCATACATTTTAGCGTAACGCAGCTTTTCCTTCTTTTTTATATTTATGTAAATATTTGTATTTGAAATTGACTAACAAATTATTATAAATTGAACATTTAAACAAGATTTCAATTTTGTAAGAATAAAAACTTAACACCATGGCTATTCGTGACTAATTGACTTCCATTCTCTCGAATACAATGGAAAACTTGATTTAAAATTCTGAATGTAATTCTAGAAAATTTCTAAATATTTTATTCCAAAATTGTAGCGGTAGAAATATAAATGTAAAGAACTATTTGCATAAAAAAATAATTAGAAATTGTTTTTAGTTTACTAAAATATTTCTTTGAAATAAATTAAAATATTAAATACAAATTAAGGTATCTGACTACCCTAAAATTGTGAATTTTTCTCTAAAAATGTGAGTTTATTATTTTCCGTTCACTAGAACAAAAACTACAAGTGTTTTAGTAAACGCAGATGCAATTACTTTAAGCAAGATGCGTACTTTAAAACGCACTTTACTTGAAATGTTTTTTTCTGAATGGACAAACGACGCTAGCGAATGCTTAAAAAGTTTGAAAATAACTAACTGAAAATGTTTGTGTTGTTCTGCAGAATAGTAGAAACGTTTTAACCTTGGGATTTATCAATCACTGTTTTATTACGAAATTTTCAGTCCTTTGTATTAATATAATCAATGTTTTTTTAAGCAATTTCATATAAATAAGGAAAAGTGGTCTAGTTTTTGTAAAAATTAAAATATTTTTTATCCCGAAGGTCATTTCAAAATTGAATAACATAGCAACACATCAAACTTGAAAAATTTAAAATTTTTTCATAAACGTTTGGTACAGAATCGACCCCGTATTTGTTATTTTTGTAAATCTTTATTAATTTTTCCCATTTTAGTAATAATATAATTTCCTTTTCTCTTCTTAATTTCAGCATATTTTTCTTAAAATGTACTAAATAAATCTAAAATTTTTCATTTCTTCATTTTTTTAAAAAAAAGTTGTCGCTAGTAGTCGGATACCATAAGAGGAATATTAAAACATTGTTGTTTTATTAAAAGCTTTTATTTAACTTACAATGTATGTATGTATGTATGTATGTAATTTGTTCGGGTGGAATCTTGCAACTCAATTTTGAAGCTGATATCTTCCTCCCATTGAGCTGAAATTTTGTATACACGTTTAGTTTGGATGACAATGCATGTTTTGACCATTTATATTCCGATATTGCAATTAATTAAAAAGATATTAATTAAAAACGTTAAACTAGTTTTGGGCGCCAACTTGGATATATCTGCATTGTTGTAATAATTTTATTGTTACAACAATGACAAAAGTTGGCGTCGAAAATCGGTTTTCAGCCAAACTGGAATTTCATAACGTTGCGCTATTGACAGTATTAATTAACTTTGTCTAAAAAATAATTACATTTCTACAACGTAAAAATAATCTAATTTGTACAATGTATGCAATTTTTTTACAAATTTCTATCTATTTCCTTGGATTTAAATTCAAAACAAAAAAAGTAGAGCTATTTTTCAAGTAGATTGGTACATTGTATACCTTTCTCAACGGTGCCAATTTAAACTGAGATGGAGTATTGAAGAAATTCTTTAAATAATTTATCTAACTTTAATCTATGAAACTCAGACAAAAAATAATTACAGAATCGGAAAGATCATTTTTTTAATGTATCTTACCCATCAAAAAGGAATCCGCTAGGAAAACAATAAGAGAAAAATATTATCTAGAAATGCAATATATTTTCGATTAAAAAAATAATTTTACAATAAAATGAAGTAATATTTAAAGAAATTTTCTAATTTTAAGCCTACGAGTAATTTAAATATACCTCATTTTATCACCAGTAATCTAAACACACACTACGACATGTGTCCTTAAATTTAATTACAAATAGAATCTGTTAATTTTATTTGAATTTAATTATTGATTTTTTCAAAATTAAGTTTCTAAAGATGATCTGAGCAATTAAAAAAAATTTGATTCTTACGTAGAAGATATTCAATGTCCAGCAAAAAATTATCATTATTTGATAAAACTTTCTTTTTTGATTACAAAATGCGTTTTTAGTCTTAAGCATTTTATTGATTAATACAAATATTTAAATGCCTTTTGAAGTTTTTAATAAACAATTAAAATTTTCTTCTAATATGTTAGAGAAATACATTTCTTATCTTCAAAATATTTCAAATAAATAATATATTCTTTAAGTTTTTCAAAAATAGTCAAAATTTTAATTAAACATTTAATAACTTTGTCATTTAGGAAGATAATCTCACTAAACCTTTTTTTTCGTGTGTAGAACAATGTTAGCCAAAATCTGCATGAAGATTGAAAAAATTGCTTAAAAATTGCGGATTTAAAAAAATTGTGTTTTTAGTCTAATACCATTTTGCGAGAATTAATTCAGCTAAACCAGGGATGGTGAACCAGCGTTCAATGAGTTGAACAGGCTGAGAAACCTGTCCAGCGATAACTAAAAAGTAAAAAATAAATTAAATGTAAAAAAACTTTTTTAAGAACAAGCTTTTATTTAAACGCGCTAAAAAGAATAAAATAAACTTTTCCTTTAAAACTTTTTTTACTATCAACTTATAACGTCATTACACAATTTATATGATATAAAAGCTTGTCGCGAGATTTTCCTGTGTAGATAAACAAGTAAAATAAATAACTTGACCTGATTGATTTTGGTTTTTAAAAATTCAAACTAAGTAAATATGAGTACTTAAATATTGCGACAAGCTTTTATATCATATAAATTGTGTAATGACGTTATAAGTTGATAGTAAAAAAAGTTTTAAAGGAAAAGTTTATTTTATTCTTTTTAGCGCGTTTAAATAAAAGCTTGTTCTTAAAAAAGTTTTTTTACATTTAATTTATTTTTAATTTGTTTCTCTTTAAAGTATTCATATTTACTATGTCAGAGCAAATTAACATCCAAAAATGGCATAATTATTAATAAATAAATGCGCTCTACTTGAGTTTAAAATTATTTCCATTATAAATGACTTTGTCCTTACAGTAGGGTTTTTGTGAAGCAAATCTGCCTCATTCAACTGGCTATTTTTAGCTACAGTATATTTTCAAGAACAACCTATTACCTCCTTGCATAATTTATACTTAGGTACACTTGCAATTCTGGCGTTCTCTTAGTAACTTCAGAAATCTCATTTAGAGTCTGTCAAAATGCAGGCATGCAAGATATTTACTGAGCAACTTGCATGTATTTGTTGTATAATATATCAGTCTGTAAAGTCTAGCAAATGTGTGACTAACCGGAAATTGTAATAAATGATTCCATAAAAGCAATGATATAGAATAAAGATAGACCCTCGATTCAAAGTAATACATTTAATAAAAATATTCTGTATAATTTATATATCTTATTCTATGATTGTGCTGCAGGTGCACAATGTAGTTAATATGGGAGCAATATAATTATGATGGGAAGTTTTAAACTCCATTTGTTGTGTTTATTCTTTATTTAAGTATAATTTTACTTTCAATAATTTTATTTTAACATAATTTTAAATTTGTAACGGGTCTATCCACGTACCTCCTAATAATCCTCTTGGGGAAAATCTTTCTTTAAATATTATTCATTTGAAAACTTTCTCCCAAAGAAGAAGACGCGGTCTATGCAAATTATGCCGTGTTTTTAAGCATTAACTTTTGGGTTCAAGAGGAGAAAGATGATAGAAGCTAGACGATAGTAGTGAGAATTAACGTAATAGAAAGCTAGACAAAAGTGTTCAGTAGATTATCTGCTTAATATTTAAGATTGACGGTATGTCAATTAGATAATTGATTCGGGTTAGCATTGATTTGAAGAAGTTTAACTTAGAACGTATCTTCAAATATTGGAATGTGTATGGATAAGACATCCCTAAAGTAAGTTATTAAATTTATAACTAAATTTACTTATATCGTCTTCCTCGTTCTTGCTCCCCTATTGATTAAATGGTGCTTTTTCTTCTAACTTTGGGTTTTTAAAGTTTGTTAGGTTGTTGAGACTTGTAAATAAATTGTGTTTATTTTAACTATGGCTAATCTTCCTTCTAATTTTCGTACATTGATGGTTGGGATAAACCAACTATCACAATTTCATGTAATATATGCACAGATTTTACTTGAAAACTGATTTGGATTAAAAATTCTAAAAATATGTGGTATAATCACACTTTAATTTTCAATATCTTTCCTACAAATCCAAAATTGTGACTAAGGAATACAAAGAAGAAAGAAAACTACAAAATATGTTGGGAAAATCTATGATTGCAAAATTTACTAATATTGGCGCTTATTTGCTGGGAACTTAAAAATTAAACACTGGATTATTTGCAAACACTGCCAAATGTGTAAAATAATATTGGTTGATTTTTTTTCTTTCACATGCAAATAAATTAAAAACTCCTCTTATGTAATGATGTGGAAATATTGGAGGAAAAACCGCCTTCTGAAATTCCTTGTTAATTATTCGATGTTATCGTATGATTATACGGCATGTAAAGGACTGTTTAAGGCATGTTTGGTTTGGGTGCTCTCAGAAAAATTAAATCCTAGTACAGGTTCGCATTGTCAGAACTAAGGTGCCTCCATCTGTGGAGCAAACTGGGCCTCAAAATTACCTTCGGCGATTGGTATCCGCCTATAGGGTGTCACATTAAAAAGAGATACCAGTTCCCGGGGAGTGTACTAGGTCTGCAATGGTAAAACATCAATCCGCAGCCCATTAGAAATAAAAACAATATTACGTTTCATTTCCCCTTTCCTGAAACTAATTAGAAAAAAAGATTTGAAGGTAAATATTGAAATTGTGTAATAAAATAAAACTAATATGTATTCAATTTTTAGTTTAATTTTCCGGTTTAAATATAACGAGATCATTTATTGCTATTGAAATTTATCAGAAAGCGGTTATTTCTTATACTCTACGGCAGCGGTTCTCGAACTGTCGATAGCTGTGGCATCCCTTTATGTATAGACCTGCACCCCCAAGATTTAGAAAACTCCTCCCTGACTCCCCACATATGGATGAATGATTTAAAATTTTCTCCACAATCCTAAGACTGACTCTGATACTTAAACAGATATTTTTTTTTAACACTTATTTTTTTTTCCTATAAGAGAACAGTAAATATCTTATTTTAAAGTATTACAAAATGCTAATTTGAATTGAATATTGTACTTAACTTGTACTTATTGAATATTGTACTTATTGAATTGAATATTGTATTAATTAGTGATTTAGTTTAATAATCAATTAATTCTTTAGTTTAAGAGGGAACCATCTTTAAATTTTTCTCAGTCTAAAAAAGAGGGAAATCTTAACATTAAATGAGAGACCTTCGCGGACCCCCTAGAAAGTGTTGCTGACCCCAGGGGCTTACGGACCACAGTATAAAAACCACTACTCTCTGAAGGGAAAAATCCTTTTTTGGAAAAATGTTTATGCTGCCACTATATAAAAATATTTATAAAAATACAACTATTTTATTCTTGTTTGCATACATTTTCATTTAGCTTTCAAATTGCAGTAAATCGCGTTTTCCACTTGATCGCACAAATTTAGGTTTCCGACTGCTTAACACAATTTTTTTTTTAAAAAAATTTAGTTATGGGATTTTTTGTTGTTGTTGTTTTTAGATTTGTTAAGGAAATTTTAAGAAAAATATGCTTACATTAAGAAGAGAAAAAGATATTATTATTACTAAAATGGGAGGAAATGGGTAAAACTTTACAAAAAATAACATAAACACGGCCCATTCTGTACCAAAGGCTAATAAACAAATTTTCAATTCTGATGTGTTGCTGTGTTATTAAATTTTGAAATGGCCTTCATGGTAAGAGATATCTTAATGTTTACAAAAGCTAGATCGTGTTATCTTAGTTATAAAAAATTGCTTCCAAAAACAGCGATTATATTAACATAAGGGACTTAAATTTTGTAATAAAACAGTGATTGATAAATCAGAAGGCTGAAACATTTCCCCTATTATACAGAACACATATCCAAAAAATGTAAGTTAATTCTTTTCAAAACTTTTTGAGCAATCGCTGGTCTCGTTCGATTATTTTCCAAAAAAAAAAAAAAAAAAGAGAAAAACACGTTTTGAAGTATGGCATCTTGTTTAAAGTAATGTTATATGCTTTTATTAAAACACTTGTAGTTTTTGTTCTAGTGAACGGAAAATAATAAACTTGGTATTTTTATAAAGATATTAAGATGGCCTATAAAATAAAATCGTAAAAAAAGTTCGTCCATTTTTGGCAAAATTCACAGTTTAAGGGTAGTTGGATATTTTAAATACAAATTAGCTTTACCAATGGTTTGGATCGAGGAAGAAGTAAATATATTTCTCTAAAATAAAACTATGTCCATTATTCCCTTCAAAATTGTTCTTAAAATACCTCTTAATCATTTTGATTTAATATGGCCTCGCTGGTTATGAATTGGCATTATGCAATGGAACCAGCCATACAATTTCATACTGAAATTAGTTATCGATTTGTAATCAGTTAACGTGCCAAGATCGTTTAACATAATAATGAATACCCTCAAGTACTCGTAATAATTACTGGCTATTGCACTGGTCAATACTCGGTTGAATTACGCAAGCCATCATAATATTCCTTGTTATATCTAGACACGGAATGGGAGTTGGCGGAAATGAAGCACTGTTTATTGGAATGTATTTTGGAGGTTTTGAAATCACTTATGCAATTCCTTTTCAACAATTTACCCAATGTTATCATAAATAGTCTTCGATTCAAACAAGTATAATATATACGATACTGATGATTATGGGACTGAATAAAATTAAAATTATTGTTACGATATTCAAACAAAAAAATCAAAATTAAGATTAAATATTACACATTTGTTAAAGTATCCGAACACGTTTGGAGTACATTTTAACAAAGTAGCATATTTAAACTATATAAATGCTTTTTTAGAACTCAATACCAATAAATACTAATATATTTGACTAACAAAATTTAAAATAAATTAACTACATTTTATAAAAATCACAATTATAAGTGAAATTTTAGCAATATTTTTGAAAAACCTGAAAGCTATTAGAGAAATAAATAATAAACTTATATTAGAGTAAAAGCATTAATAAAATAAATTAAATGCATTTATCTAGAAAATGTACTCAAATTTTAATGTTTTATTAAAATTTGAAATTTTTAGAGCTGATTGAGAAATTAATAAAACAAATTTGACACTTTTATGAGATCTTTATTTAAATAACAACCCATAACTCAAAAAGTATTCATGTAATAAGAAATATTTTAGTATATTCTCTAAGAAATAACATAAATATCAGGTTCAAAAATTTTGTAGGAATGCATTTGTAACGTTTTGAGTTATCAGACTCACCATGATAGATTTTGAGCAATTAAATGACCAATTCTGGTAGATTAAAGATTAACTCCCGGCTTTATAATTTTATAAAGTTAATTGTAACTTGACCTCTAGACAACGTCGAAATAAAACAAAGTATGTTTTGTGAAAGCCAAAAGGTAGATCTACTGAATGGAATAATTAATAAAAAAAAGAAGCGAGCCTTACAGTAGTCGCATCCGATGTGTAACATCTGCCATGTTATCGTGGTAAATTCGCAATAGCAACTTAAATTCTGAAAAAAATGAATCGAGTATGATTGGAAATAATTTTCTATGGAATAATTATATCTTTTATGAAAATTGTATTTAATTAAAGCAAGTAGTAATGCAATTTTTTATCAAAAATCATTATTCTTGTTCAATTTGGAAAAGAGCGGTAATGATAACATATGATAACTAAAATATGACACATATACTTGTAATTTCAAAGTATTTAAAAACCGTTGAAAAGTAGCGTCAATAACAGTACCACTGTTAGTTATCGAAACATTTCGATTTGTGTTCATTTCGAGCTTGAGTTCATCATTCAAAAAAGCTATGAGTGGTTCGGCTTCTAGCAAACTGAAGTTAACTTTAAAATCATCATTTAAAATAATGGGAAGTGAGTGATAGTTTTTTTTAAAGAGCAGAAAAGTAAAAAATGCAGGAAATCTTTAATTTTTTGAACCGTTTAATTGGGAAAAATGTATACGACCACCGAAATCACTGTTTGTCCATTTTCAAATAAGCATTCTGCCGCACATATGTCCAAAATATCTTCACAAACAATACTCAGTGCACTTGTTTGACGATAAGTAATATCCATATGTCAAGCCACAACATATGAGTTTACGATAGACCGCAACACCAGCTGCTCTGTGGCTCGGTCGTTTAAATTGTACGCAGCAATCGAAGTCAGGTATCGAAACACGTTCGTCATTGTCTAACTACGTCTCTGCCAACATGAGTAACGTACAATTTTGTGAAATAACTTCGAAATCTCTTTGGTGAGCCCTCAGACTTTGACAATTGAGTGTATGGATCGCAAGTTTATCCTTAGTCAAGTCTATTAAGACTTGCTGGTATGTGCGAAGTGGATTTAGAGTCAAGCTCAAACAAAACCGAGTTTTTGAATTAGAATCTTTTGAAATGTTAAATTTAACAATATAAAAAGTAGCTTGATGGCTACTAGAGTTGGACCCCACGTGGATTATCTTTACATGGTCCAGCTAAGGGACTTAGCTTCTTCTCTTACCCTAAAGTGAGAAAACAAAACCAAAATCCTACGGCCTTGACCGCAGGGGGGAGGTGGAGCCCCTCCAGAATGAAGTAGAAAAAAACAGAACTTCACTGCGAGGGTAGTGAAGAGGCACAACCAGGCGCGCTGATTGGTCAAATTAAATAACGCTCTTCCCATACTTCCTGTCACACATTTCCGTCCCTTTTCACGAAATCACTCCAACAAATATCCAGCAACCGAGAGGAAAGATGTTACACATCAAAAATATCTGTCTTCACCGAGTTTTACCATTTTCAAAGGGATCGAATACCTAAAAGGTTTTGTTCACAGGGTTAAGCTGGGATAATTCCAGAAATAGTACTTAACTCAAGTGTTTTATTTTTAACTATCCACTGTAATTCATTATTCATCATTCATTCATTTTCTTTAGCGATACAGAAAGAAATTTTATTTTAATTTTCTCAAATGATTTGATGATAAGTCACAATAGCTAGAAAAATTCAGTCAAACATCAGTATAACAAAACTCTGTTTTGCGAACTTTTTCCTGGAACCAAGAGCGTTTTACTATTTTTTCCTAAAATAACCTACTAATTCGCGAAGTACATCTTCTATTTAAAGAATTTTTTCTCTTGTGCGATTTGAATTATTTTCCTTCCTTTTTTTTAAAAATATATTTCAGGAAATGTTTCAAATAATTCTCTAATTTAGCACATTTTATGGTGATTCAATGACCTGGAACTGCTTTTTCTAGGCGCGTAACTCACCTAAAGGAAAGGAATTGCTGTAATTTTTCAAGCAAGCAAAATTAACAGATTTTGTCAGTGATTAAATATATAGACGCATCTGCTAGAGAGAGTGTATGCTTTAAATTATTGGATATAAAAATGTATGTTTACAGTTACTTGTAGACTCTCTCTCTTAAAATTGAAAAATGTAGCTAAAAAAATCCATTAATTTTAATATAAAATAACTTTGTACAGTGTGTTCCTAGGCAATGTTTTTTTTCTTTGTCCTCCACGCAGATTAATTTTTGATGTGCAAGATATATCAAATGAATAGATACTAATTTTCAAAAAGTGTGTATATATACTATTTAAATTATGTATAGTGTTTGTGATTTTAAAATTCGTTTAATGTGGTCGCTAAAGTATATTAGAAAACGAATCTCAATTTAACGAATTTTCCAAATAAAGAATTTTTTTCGGGGTTTAGCGACTTTGTTAAATAGAGATCTGAGTGTACTTTTAATATTAAAGAAATTCTTTTTCTTATCTAGATGTAAATTTTGAAGAAATATTTATAAATAAATGCATAGCTTAAAGAACTTTTATATTTAAATCTATCGAGAAAAATTAATTCGAAATTTTGTGCACTTGTCAAGGACCGATGACAATACAGTAATTTAATTATTTTGTTCCATTGGATTAGCGATTTCCCATTTCCAGATATGTCGACGAATTCCAAATTTGGAGACTAAAAGATTAATTTACAACCCTAAAGCGAGAACGCTTATGGTTAATACAAATACAAAAAGCAAAATAAATGATAGTCTAAAAAACTTTAAGAAAAGCTTTTATTGTAGATCGAACTGAAGAATGAAAAAATAAATTATAGCTTTAAAAAAACTAAAAAACACGCTTTTATAGTTAATCGAACTGAAAAGTAAAAAATAATTCTTAATATAAGAATAAAATGACTAACGAGAAAATTAATATCACTGTGGTAAAAGCATGGGGGGCTCGATATCAATTGTTATAATTTCTTACTAGTTATATTCCGAATTGCAGAGTTAGTGTAAAAATGTAGTACTAAGCAACCTACGCTTTAACCGCAATGACATTATTTTCGTTAGTCATTTTATTCCTATACTAAGAATTATTTTTTTACTTTTTCAGTTCGAAAAACTATACAAGCGTATTTTTTTAGGTTTTTAAGGTATAATTTATTTGACAAAAGGCTCAAAACCTAAGAAGCTTTTCGTTGTGCACAAACTGCATCAATTCAGAAACACATCTACGGCAATTTTACTTATTATAACAGGGGTAGCGAATCTTTATGGGTCAATGTGTCATTTTTTATACAGAAATATTTAATGAGGTATAGACATGCCACCAAATAATTTTTATTTGAGAATATTGGGAAAATAATAAAATAAAATACTAACAACTCAAAACTAATTACTACGAAGAAATATCTTTTGCATTGCATAGTTGTAAATGTTTTTGTAAGACATGCAATCCAAATTAAAGTAACATTAGTCTGACTTCTTGCAAATTAGATGAAAAATAATTTATATTAGGATTGTAAGATGTTACTTTTAGCAGAATGCATGCTGAGTTGGAGTCCTTTGCCAAACGGTTTCTAAGCCATTTTTTTATGTTATTCATCCCTGAAAATAATGACTCAGGAGCATAGTGAAAACATGGTTAAATAGCTCGAACTAACTTCTTAAAGCAGCTAAATGTGTATGGAAATGAATTCCATGTTTCCAAAATTTTGGTACTCGCATTTTTACTTATATTGCTTGTTAATATTTTTGTTTCAATCAATTCCAACTTTTTTGTTTTTGTTTCAAGAAGTTTTTAAATCCATATTGAACTAGACCGGAAATCAATCAATTGCATTTCAAATTCTACAATTTCCAAATTCCAATTCTACAACCAAACAAATTGTGACAAGTTCAGTTTACCAAATGGAGTCACATCAGGGTGCATAATAAACTTGAGCGTTCCCGATAATTGTTTGAATTGAGAAAATTTCAGTGAAAATTCCTTGATTAACGAATAAATTATGGAAATATTTTGAACTAACATGCAAACCGTTTTGTTCGGTGACCTGCCCAAAATATTATGCCGCGTGTCATCTATATCACACAACCCATTGGATCGCTATCCCTGGATTATAAGCTTTTAAAAAATCCGCTTCTTCCCAATTTTCACTTGGAAAACAAATATGATTACTGGTTCTCATAAAGCAATTTCTTTTATTTATATAATCGTAATATACTTTAATTTTACAGAAAAACAGTGTGACTACCTTTTGCCCAACACCATTAACTACAGTATTAAATATTCCACACCTGATGCAAACTTTTGACTGAAACCCTTTTAACCACGTGTTAAAAACTCTATTGATCTTTCATCTGTTATGAGAGGGCGCTAGCATCCAACCTACTACCCTATCGAGCATCTCACCCCCTCCAAGAGAACACCGGAGCTTCTCCCACGGAAATCATTCACACAACGCGCGGAAAACTTTCTTTTGGAACTACGTAAATATTTTTCTTTAATCTGCAAACTCACTTGTGACACAGATCGCTTTTTTAAATTTTCTTTGACGTTTGAGGACAAAAGTAGAAGCAGTATGCCGTATTTGTATGTGGAAACAGCAAGAGAGAGACTTTGCAGAGGAAGCAGGTAAGTGAAGTTTATGCGAAGTTTATACTTCCGAACGCTCAGGTGTGTTTGTGATAGGTAAATAAAGTAAGACGCGAGACAGGACAATTTGTGGGATAAAAAATTGAGTTTGTTTTTATGGGAAATGTTATTTTTAAATGCTGTCTACTTTCTTAGTGAGATCATTTATTTTAATTAAAGCATAAACTTTTCAATAACTCATTTAAGTTACTGGGGATTTTTTACTATCCATCAAGTATTTACTTCTGAATTTCTAACGCTGACTTCATATTTTTTTATTAAAGTTTTTTTTTAAATTTAAAATTCAAATTAATTAGTTTTTAAGAGATTTAAAATATTTTAAAAATATATATAAGTTTATTATTGTTAAACATTTCAACTTATAAATGATATTCATTTTTCAAAATTAAATTTTTTTTTTATATTTCTCTGCAATATGTAACACAAATATTATATATGCTAAATTTTGAAATTTTCAGTTTATATTTTGGATATTAAATTAACTAAATATAATTTAAAATTAGAAAGTAAATGTACTAATTTAAAAGGAAGCACATTCTTTCTTAAATGTAATATTGTTTTAAAACACAATAAGGAAATAAAAAAATTCATAATTATATTAATTATTTTTATGTATTGTTAAAATTATTAATTTTAATATAATGCATAATTTTATTAATTAGAGCGTAAATTGTAATTTTTTTAAAGTTGGAAATTTAAAACTCTAAGAATATAGAATATTTCGATGGAGTTAAGTGTAGTTAAAGGCTTTATATAATTAAATTCTCATTAATTTTTTGAATCCTTAATCTTTCTTAATTGGTGATTTTCAATCACCAAATTCAGGATTCAAGAAATTCAGTATTGTAATAACGTACTTTTTAATAGTAAATCGCTGTTTTGTCTTGCCCTCAATCGTAAGAATAGCTTGTTTGGAATTGAAACAAAAAATTTTAACAGCAGGTTGCCTGCGACTATAAGTAATGTTTAAAATATCGTTCTTGATTAAAGGTGTTAATGAGTACAGAGCTTAGAGAGTTATTTTTTTTTTACTATAACAGCATGAATTCGAAAATGTTTACTGAGGCTTTTGAATGTTCTATGATTCTATGACTTGAAGATTTATTTCAGGGTGACTTTTTCTCACAGCAATGCTATGCACCTTTATACATGTCAGAGATCACTTTTGTGCGGCTTGTGAATGATGCAATAAAAGTATTTATACTTTTAGTTGAATCGTTCACTGGATGACATTATATGTCGTTTAATCAAAAAACAATTTTAGGATTTTTCTTCAAACGACAAAAGAGCTCTTAGCAATTAAAACCTATTTAAACCACTTTTTAAGTTATTTCAACAACTATCAACAATAATGGATACCAAAAAAAAGTTGTGCTTAATACAGTGTTTCTCAAACTTTCAATATTTGCAACCCAATATTTAAACATATTTTTCATTGCGCCCCCCTCCGTGCACAAACAATGTATTGAATGTAATAATACTATACTTTGACGCTAACGCTACACAATACGGCTTTAACCTTTAAGTGACACCGAGGTATAAAAATGTTTCACTCAACCAAAGCGTTATTTTCCCCGGACATATTTCCGAAGTACGATATTTTCTGAGCACTGCTATCAATAAATTTATTTCGAAGGCTTTAGAATATTATAAAAGGATCTTGACAGTGTTTACTTTTGATTTATTTACTTCAGAGGATTTGCTTATTTATTTCTCTCCCCCCCCCCTCCCAGTACATCACATATACACGCCTACGTTAAAAACGGTGGCATTGGAGTTGTGAATATCGTAACTTTTAATCGGCAGTTAAGGAATAAATTAGAAACCTTACAAATTATCCAGATAAGTGTTATTTTTTGTGTATAATTTATATATGATAAGCCATGAGGCCTATGTTAATTATTAAACTTGTTCTTAACTTAGTATTTTTAAATTAATTATAAAATACTAATGCATTTATAACTGTATTACATCAGTCTAAATGTGTATTTTATGTTTTATCCTGTCAGGTATTTTGTTTGCTTACTTTCAGTAAAATAGTCATTTTTAAAAAATTATCTTTTGTTTTCGACTTTTCAATATGCTAGCGCCCTCCTTGTAGAGTTATCCATCCCCAAGGGGGCATACCCCACAGTTTGAGAAACGCTGGCGTAATATGTCAGATCAAGTACATGGCGTTATAAATGTCAAAATAGATGACACAAAGTATTATTTATTCACAATGTTATTCACTGAAATAAACTATACTTTAAAACTAAAATCACTGGCGCAACATCACAAAGAAAGCCAAGGCCTACTGCGCCCTTCTCAATTTTCATGAAGTTGGGCACTGAGGCGCATGAGCAGATTGGTGTTCAGATGGCCAGTCAGACGCCAAGCCCCTCAGTCTTTAGTTCCCAAGCAAGCTTGGTACTCACTTTATCGACCCACAGAATGGAGGAAAGACAAAGTCGACGTAGCGCATCCTGGGATTTGAGCCCCGGACCTGTAGCAGGAAGCGCGATGCACTACTACAAATTGTACTATTAAATCATATTATTATAAATCTAATTTTTTAAATCACTGTGAAAATATTTCATTTGTTTTTGAAATTTTAGAGAAAGTCCATTCTAAAAATTTTAAATTATCGACAATCTTTTTCTTGTCACACTTTTTTACAATATACGCTGAAAATAATGATTTATAATATAATTCTCAAACATTCATTTCTGCTGAAACAAATGCGTCTCAAACAACTTCGCGTATTGTGCTTTTCATTATTCTGTATTTAAAATTGAAGTTGAAAAAAATAAATAATTTTCTCGATTCATTATTGCCCGTTAATACCAGATTACAATCATTGTTCTTGTATTAATTTACTTTAGTTAAAGGGTTAAATCTTGTTTAACGTAAAATTGACATAAAACACATATTGTTTTATGTCAATGTGTGTTTAAGTTGAACTTAAAATATCCGGAGTATATAGTTAAATTATTTGTGCTTGTTGTACTTCATGTTAAAATGTATAAATCATTGCATATATATATTTATAATGGTCCTGGAATTTCTAGGATTTCGTGCAAATAATTAATTGTTTGCTACTCACCCAATGGGTGTAAATATAACTTTAAACACTTGAAAATTATGTAGCCATCGCATTTAGAGTAGTTATTATGTAAGCCATATAATCTGATTAACTGGACTAATCAGAAGAGACGTTTTCGGAAGTCATGTGAGATTTTGAAATTCCGGTTGCGTTTCGAATAAAAACTCCCATTTCAGAGAAAATTTGCCTTCCGCTGCTTACTTTATAATGTCACTAAGCTAAGTGTTGTCCAGTTTTTAAGTGTGTGATAGTGAATAAATGTTGAATACTACTTAAAAAGATATTTCCTTATATTTAACGATTCCTAATCACTCCAATAAAAGTTAGATCCACAACGAATAATGGAAATTTTTAAAAAAGGAATATATATATAGGAGGAGCACCATCCGGCATTGTCACTGTGGTTGTACCACATCGCTTTGCCTGCCGCTTCTTAATGGTGGCGGACAATGGTGGACAGCATATTAAGAATGTTTTGTAAACTTTTGTAGATTATTTATATGTTCTCATTAAAGCTATGATACGCCACCTAGGGGTGGTTTTTGAAACTCATTATTTTTCCTCCTCGATAAAATTCCCATAATTTCATTCTGCAATCAACCAAATTTCATGCAACTCACTGTGTAGTTTTTTTTGCTATAGATTGCTTGCAAATTTCAAGTTTAATTATGGACACCCAGTATACATATATAGAAGTAACTTTTTAAAATGATTTTTCATTAAAAATAATAATAATACTTCAAAACTGTTCTTCAAATTCACTGTAATTGCAGCTTTTAAACAAGATTTGTTGAGTGATTATTGATGTTTCATTTCGAAGCTGCACAAGGGTACTGGTGACAGACAGATCATGTGAAGAGATTACAACTTATCTGGCATGACGTTTCCCAAATTTTAACACCACTCCATTATGAATAATTTGAGCTTCGATAGATTTAATTTGCGTCATTTCACAGCGAGTATTTAATGCCTGTAAAACTCGAACACATGACTCAACAAAACCACTGCCGACTACGAGTTCAAGATCCAGACTAGGTGTCTACAGCTGCCTTAGCTCTAAAATCAAATCCTTATTAAAACAGAAGGAATAAAAAACAATCAGAATTTTTTTTCAACCGGTTACCACAGTTTCCAAATGAATCCATCAGAGAAATCCCAGCTTATGATAATTCTATCCCTGGCTCTTCTAAGAGACCTAGAGCAGTCTTTAATCACTCATATCAACACTTCCCAGCTCTGAAAAAGATGAGAATGTCTTAATACACATTAAATCATTTATCACTCGTTGGTTTCTTTTGCAAGACTTCATTCGCTCTAATTATTATCCTCCCCCTCCATGCAAGCTTTTGCATGCGGTTAGTGTGACAACTTGATCCTATTTTAAACTTCTCCACCTTTTCTTACTTTTATCCAAGTGGTTATTTAAAATCTCCTTTCAATAACCGCACGCAGATATTTAAGAGGTAATGAGTAACGGACTTAAAAATAATATTCTCTTTAATCTTTGCTATTAAAGAAATTCCTCCCTTTTCTCCCCTCGTTCCGTCGAGATGCGGCAGCCGGTTGAAAGACGGGCGTGGTTGTCAGAGATATGACGTCATTAACTAAATCAACTGGATGAGGGGTTTCCCATTCACTCCTCCACCAGCTTTGTTGCGCTGAACTCATTGTGGACTGCTTTATATTCTTATGTAACACTTCAGCAAATTATTGTTATTTTTTTCTACTTATAATGATGCGTGGATGATAGAGATTTCTCTAAGGTTCCACGTAAATGTATTACCGTTACCGTTAGCAAGAAGGAATGCAAATGAAATGGTTGATGATAAGTAGAGGTTTGAAGAATTTTTTTCGATCTAAAATCAATTTTTTCACACCTAAAATTAAAAAATAAATTCGTCCCTAAGCAATTTTTATTATAATGTCATATTTTCAGAAGAAAATAAACTAATATTGCTCAGTGTATAAAGTAAATGAATCGGAAAATCGTTATTAGCGGCCAGCTAATTCAGTATTTTATTACGACGAAACATATGACAAGCATTTCATCTGTGAACCTCAATTGTATATTCTCTTTCATGTTTATTTCACCAAACGAATTCCATAATGTTCTAACATTTTGCATACAAATTTGAGCTGCGGGTATCTCATGGCAAGTCGCCAACATCAAATATTCCGGAACTGGAAAATGAAATGAAAAAGTAAGGTAAAATTTCCAAATTTTGTACAAAACTCCCGTTTTTATATTCCTTTTTTCTTTTTTATACAATCATGATCATACATAAAGTGTCATAAAAGAGCTATGTGACCTGGTTTTCAATATGACTTTTTTAAGCAGATTCATTTAACAAAAAGAACATGCAAAATTTAAATTTGCCTGCAATATTTAAAAAAAAACATTTTTATGTAGAAATACAATCCCAAGAGTTTTTTACATCATCGAGTCAACAAGAAACAAAATAACTCAATATAAGTATTCAACTTTGTTATAATGCGTTGTCATTCTTTAAAAACTTCCTTCTGATACAAAGCTAAGCTGAAGTCTTTTTATTCTTTTAACATTATTTCTCTACTTACGTGTGGAAAATAAAGGTCTCCAGCTTGTGTGATCTCGTTGTATTAAATTATTGAAGTATAGGATCAAAGATTAATGTTTGTAAAAGAAATGATTTTTGCTGTTAATGAAAAGAAATAGATAATTAAATCTTTTTACCATCCATTTTTTCTTCAGACATTCTATATATGCTTTTTTTCAGCCTCTCTTCAAATGCATCACATATGCTCTATTTCCGACGATACTTTTTATTTCTTATTCTGCTTATATTTTTCTATCTAATTCATGTTTTCAAAGTACAAATTAATAGGCTTACATATTAAAGAAGCCAAGAGTTACAAAGAAATAAAAATATAGTTATAAAAATAAAGTGAAATTAACCATATCTTTATTTTTTATTATTATAGTTATAATCTATATTTTCATCTATTATCTATATTTCTTCACTATAAAATGTAGGAAAATATAGATATAAATTATGTTTATATATATACAAGGGGTGATCAAATGAAAAGGTACGAAACGACACGGTGGGTACAAATATAGACTTTATTCAAAATATACACCATAGGCCTGAGCTACAACGATCCCACTGATGAACAAGCCGCAGGATTCCTTGTTCCCAGAATTCCTGTGGCTGTGACGAGACCCAGTCCTTCACAGTGTCCTTGAGTACGTCGTCCGAGTTGAAGCGCTTTCCTTTCAGGTGTTTCTTCAGTGGACCAAACACATGGAAATCGCAGGGTGACATGTCCGGACTGTATGACGGATGGTCCAACGTCTCCCATTGGAACTTGTCCAGTTCCATTTGTGTGACTCTGGAGACGTGTGGACGCGCGTTATCATGGAGCAGAACCACACCCTCCGTGAGCAGCCCCGGTCTTTTGTTCTTGATG
The DNA here is from genome assembly GCA_019973975.1 of Trichonephila clavata. NCBI lineage: Eukaryota > Metazoa > Arthropoda > Arachnida > Araneae > Nephilidae > Trichonephila > Trichonephila clavata. The sequence goes on along the minus strand of BMAO01007715.1, from coordinate 4,272 downwards.
GACCTGCGTAGGCGTCGGAGTGTCTCACAGTACACATCGGAGTTAATGCTTTTTCTGTGCTCGAGTAATTCTGTGCTCGCATCATTTGGACGCCGCTTTTTAGAAGAGCCTTTGCTCTCTCCTGCGCATGCGGGCAGCCGCGCATGATCCGATCCCAGTCAGAGTCTCTAATGGCATCCCGAGATCTCTCGCTACATTCTCCCTTGGCGGAATATGCAAATATTTAACTGTTTCATTTTTATGTCGTTTCGTACCTTTTCATTTGATCACCCCTTGTATATGTATACTTTTGTAGAACACGGTGTTTAAGGAAAGATTCAGGAAATTTAGGTGTTGCATCCGGATTAGGAGCTCCATTTAATGCAAGAGTTTGCGAAGAAAATCGAAATTTAAAGAGCTGATAATTTGGTTTTACATCCCTTATTTCACAAACATGAAATAAATCTAAATAAATGAAAGAAAGATAATTTAGAGACTATAATTGTAAAGAAAGGTGCTTTTAAGGGTTTATACTTCAAAAGAAAATTTAATATATTTTTTAGAAAGGACATCAAAATCTACAATAAAAGTAAACAATTACTTAAACGTTCGAAATTTTAAAAAGTTAGAAATCAATAGAAAGTATGTAATTTTCTTGCCTGCGCACCTACAGGTGAGGAAGGATTGGAAGGAACACTAGCCATATTTCTACAATCTAATTTATTCACAATATTAATCACAACCCAAATTCAATCGACCCAGTTTAAGGGATGCACCCAGTTAATAGTTATGCAGACAATTAACAAGGTACGCAAGATACGAGAAGACTTTAATATATTAAACGCGCATACTCAAGGTGATAACTCTGACTTCTTAGCTATTTAATCTGGATTCAATCTCCAGTGACCATTCGTCATTTTAAGTAATTCAATTATCGAATATTAAATATCCGCGATTCGCATTCAATTGCATTAATCTCTGCTCCGATATCAGTCTATCCTATCTCTCCCTCTAACCTGAAAACCTAGACTATATATAGTAGTCTTAATCATCATAATCATGTTGTCTTCTTCGAAGCAGGGTTTTATAATAAAATAATTATTAAAGACCAGAAATTCCCCAAAAGTACTATAAGTAGAAGAAGCGTGGATAGAACCGTCACAAGTTGAACAGAATTAAATATCTAAATACACATGAATATACACCGAGGAGCAACAGAGTTAGTTTTTATAACAGGTGATTGTTATAATCGTATATAAGAAGACACAAATAATACCAAGGTCCCTTCCGAATTTAGATATAGCGAAAGCTATTATCTGTACTGTTAAGTCCAAATTAGCATTGGTGTAGGCTTATGATAAAATACGATATATTCTTGCTGGCAGGGTGCTTTTCAAGCGGGTGGGGTGTCGTTCTCGTCTGGGGATTCTTTACCTGAACTGAAATTGGATGTCATACACATATCGAATTGCTCCTCATAGGTCATCGTTATCGTAATATTCATCAAGTTCATGATTCATTCGGCTGTGGTATTTCACTGGAGACATCGCCCTCCAACATGGCACTGCACCGCATCATAGTTCCTGGATATAGTTCGAATAACTTGATAAACATTCGACAAACTTGACTTTCTTTTGATCATTTAGGTTACTTGATTTTAATCAATATATTCTGGGATGTCATCGAGAGAGATGTTCAATATTCTAGTTCTGTACTGTCAAAATCTTCACGAATTGTGAAACAGGCTTGGGTTCTGTCTATAAGGAAGAATAATGAATTGGTGATGAAATAATTATCAAATAAATTTCTATCCATCATTACTTAAAAGAGTAGCACATGAAAATAAAAATAGCGAGTCTCGTGTTCAGTAATCTTCAAGCTGAGTACCTGTCCAGATTGTAATACGTGTCGGTTCCTGCTTCTCTCTAATTCCCCTTGTCTACTCTCCGACCCGGCTAGATGTGTGGGGAGAACTGAATAATCAGTAGACATGATTCACTCTAATTATTTTACTGGCACCAAAATATCAAGCAAGCACAATAATAATCCAATTAAGAAATTTGATCAGTAAGCAGAGCGCGAAGGTGAGACCCGTTAGCCTAGGGATAATATTACGTACCCTCAACTGATTCCACGATAACTTATACAAGCTCAAAATAAACTACGCCGCGCACTAATAAGATAAACTTCTTTTTAAATAAGGATCACGATACCTGTACTTTTATGAAGTCTAGTCCTACAGTTGAGGCCTTGAATGCAATCATTTTCCGGATTTAATCACCGCCGAGTGATCCTCTCTTGGAATTCTTCAATTGATAAACTTAAATTTGCACTTAATAAATTCACGATCCTCCACTCACCAACTAATTCTTAAAACTCGTGAATACATAATTTAAATAGTATACTTAATTTGCATAATCACACTTTCTTCCTTCGGTGAAAGTTGGTTGGTAAAATTATTGCCCCAGAAGAGTCCCCAAGGGGTTAGTCATAGACGCGTATAGATCCGTCAGAAGATCTGCAGTTTGGAACGATAAGTAGCTTTTGCATGCTAAATGAAATTGAGCTCTAAGACCTTATGCTTTATATTGCATAAATGGAAGTTAATAAAATGAAAGAAAACAGTTTAAGCGTCATTCTTCTCAATTAAGCGTGGTTCAAATCTCTAGGTCTTTCTGTTACAGTCCAATGGGAATTAATTTAATTAATTCAAAAAATATACAGTACAAATATAAAGGTATATTTAATTGTTAAGTTATCAGCTTTTTAAGATAAATGAATTCAAATGACTTTAAAGATTCAGCTATGAAATCGTTCAAAATTTATTTGGAATAATCAGTGATATCGCTCATAATATTGCACATTCACTCAACTGAATTTTCTTGAATTACATACCAAATAAGGTCTTATCTTTGTCATCTAGGTGCAGTGGTGTAGTGTACACCCCCGCAACGCGGGGGACCCAGAGTTCTAGAAGGCCAAAACCTGACTGCCGCCAAGTATATACCCTCTATAAAATCTGACTTGGGGGCCCAAATCCTGAGTTTGCAGGGGGCCCAAATGTTATCCGTGTTACGCCACTGTTTAGGGGCCTTTACTATGGTTTCTACTATCTCTATTGATCAAGATTAGATTCAATGCATTTATCATGAAAAAAAAAACAAGATTAATTTTTATTCTATTGATCAAGGTTAGATTCAATGCATTTATCATGAAAAAAAAAAACAAGATTAATTTTTATTCTATTGGCCAAGATTAGATTCAATGCATTTATCATGAAAAAAACAAGATTAATTTTTATAGCTTGCCACAAACTAAGTAACTTCCAACCCAGTATCAATATCAAATTAATATAAATATTTTCCGTATATTTGTATTGAAATCAACAGGAAGATAATAAATTCTACGAATTTCAATTCATTCTTCAATCACATTCTCTTTTGTTTTCAAAACCAATTTTTACGCTAACTCCAATTATTCATAAAGAAAATAAAAACTCATGTTATTAGTTCAGCATTATAATTTACCTATTATTTTAATCGATTTTGCATCTCAAATTCCTCACACTCCCCTAGTATTAATTACTACTTCCACAAATGCCTATCATACCCATTAGTATTCATATACACATGCATATCATATACTCATTAGTATTCCCTGCTTTTAAATATTCATCGGTTCTTGTTAATTCTCAGCTCTTTCATTGTTGTTCCATTAAGTTTATAATTCACCCGCATTCGTAAGTTTGGTTTTATTTGATATCCTGACATTTTACGATCGCTTTCAAGATGCTGGTCTAATTACTGAACTTTTCAAACAATTGCAAACTTCGCTTCGTTAAAAGGAAATAAGAAAATTCGAGACATCTTTCGCAAAATGGGAGAATCTTTAAGCTTTATTATTGATTTTTAATGTTCAGACTAGCTGTTCATAAAGTATTGTATTATAAACAGTAGACGCACATATCTACATCTTCCTGTATATTTGTAGAGTAATTTATCTACACGTTGTTTTGGTTATTGTGGGTCGAATTGAAGATGTCATTTGCGGGGAACTGTGATTAGTATTGGTGATGTTAACATTCGTTGGTTAGCAGAAGTTGTAGTAGTAAACAATCTGTATTGAGTTCATATTAAGAGATATCTAGGTAAGTATGCGCTAAGAGAGTAATCAACAATGGAACTCTTATAACTATCAAAATTTCAATTATCTTTCTAAGATTACTTTTAGGAACCTTCTCAGTGACCTCAACAATCTCAAAGATGAATCCATTTGTATAATTTCTTACGGCAA
>BMAO01007714.1:0-35239 GCA_019973975.1 Trichonephila clavata | reverse complement strand
TCCGCACCTGTATCCTGTGAGCGCTTTTAAAAAGTATCATTCAACAAAATCGGTACTACAATGGAAGTTCAACTGGTGATAATCAAATTAGCCTGCTCCAATTTATTAGAGATTTGACTCAATACGATCTTTGAAAGTTTAAATTGGCATTTTGCTCGCTGTTGCAATCAACACGCCTCCAATTCTGTTTGCTGAATCATCAATAGGACCCTTCCTCAACCTCCATTCTACGGTTCTGATACCGGTCTGTTCTGATGTGACTGATTGTATCGATTTCCACCTCGAATCCTGATTTTATTACCATGACGAGGAAAATTATTCTCGCACCCTGCTCGTCCCTTTGATCATCTTGACTATTTTCGACCCCAGTATCTCCAGTTTCTATTATTCTTCTTTTCCCAGATTCCCATCACATCCCAACTGTCTAAAGGTACCATATTACTGAACCCTGATTTTCCCTGCAGTTATGACGTTCTCATACCGGCTCTTCACCAACTCTATCAATTGAGTTTTCGTGGGTTTCGAACTTAAATAATCCATTATTTGGGGTTCTAGTCGCATTACTATGTGATCAATCAACTTTATCTCATCATACTTAATTCCCAAGTTTTGGCAATTTAACATTTGAAAATAAAGTCTGACGGGGCTTGACCTCTCCTTGTTTTGACGAAACTGAGCTTAGCTCTGATTTATTCCGTATTATCAAAACTATCTGACAATTTCTTCTATGTTGTAAATGCAGTCGCTTCTTCATTTACACTCGAAGCCAATCACTTGGAACCAACTAACGCCTCCAACTAAATGACCTTCTTTAAATATGCACAATGATAGATTCGCCGGTATTTCATATAGTAAGCTATATTATCATCAATATATTTAAAACTCAAACACATTTTCTTTACCCGAAAAATAACTCCGGCAAACTCTAAATCCTGCAACCTGCTCTAATTCCGGTATTTCTGTTTAGCGCCAGTGTCGTAGTCTCCAACAAATTTCTTGCATATTATCTATGTTAGATATGTAGTATTCATCATTAAAGACCACTTCAAATAATAAATCAATTTTATTTATTATTTCTTTAAGACACAATTATACACCACAATCAACTTAAGAACAATAAAATTATCATGGAGTATTATCAGCACCAATTATGGACGACGGAATACCACCGATATCACGAGGGGAAATAACACGTACAATCAACTACATTTAAATTTAAGCCACAAAGTTACGACCTGAAATCTTCAGAATGAACCTGAACTAGAAGTTATAATTTGGCTATAAATCTATGATATCTTCAATAACTTGATCGCCTTTAAATAATCTTCAAATTTCTTTTCACTCTTATTAGCCAGATTTTGATAAACACCTCTTGACAACACGTAATTTACTTTATAATTCAAACACGGAGTTCTACTTATCAAACCGCTTAGTCATCCTCCTCAAACCGCTTAACATCCTTCTTCTATTTCATTCCCTTTATATTCTTTTCGAACTGCTAAACAATGAAACTATCTTTTATTTTTGTATATCACACTTCCAGTTTCAGTGATTGGTCAAATAAATACACTAAAAGTTTATAAGAGAAGTTAGTGAAACGTAAGCACCCGTCACGTTTACAATCAAAAGGGACTGAAGTAATAAGTTTTGCAGATTATTTCACAAGGAAATAGAGTTTTATTTTATTTCTTAGTGTATTATAAGTTAATAAACGCCAGGATGTCCACCATCAGTAGACTCGAAGAGATTGGCCAGTTGAAATAGACGATTCAACTTTCGTATTACTCGTTGAAAATAAACAGGCAATTATTTCACTATTTCGGATTATTTTGTATTCTAAGACATAAAATAATATATAAGTATAAATTTAATTGTTATGTTGCCTTTGCAGGAATTATCTCAAGTTTTATAGGTGTGTGCCTATGAACAATTTATCTTTTTAATTATGATTTTTGATTTGAGAGAGGGGCGGTATTTTCCATTTTTGTCCGGGCGGCAGAACTGGATAGAGCCGGACCTCTGATACGACGCATGATGGTATTTCCAGACAAAGCTATTTTATCAACTATACCAGGACATTTAGATCACCGACACTTCATGAAAATTAAAAGGCTACATGTTTATTACCTCCTCTCCGTCAGAATAAGGTTTTTCTGCTGGCTAACAAACAAAGAAATCATATAGCCTTCACCATGGTTTTTCGTCTTTCTTCTGGGAACAAGATTTGTAAAATCTGGATCAAATGATATTTGCTGTGGAAATCACATGTAGTTGGTTTGAACGACGGTCCTATTAAATTTTTGAACTGTTGTATAAATTCATTACATCATCAAACAAACAGGGTTAAAGCATTTTGATGTAAACAAGTATTGTTCTTCCCAGACAATTTAAAATCACGTGCTGCAATATAATACCTTTCATAATTTCTTTCGATGTCGAAATTTACTACAAACATATTAAAATATAAAAGTTCAAACAACTACTAACGTGCCAAATTTAAACAATTTTAGAAAAGGAAAAAGCTTGTCTTGTAATACAGAGTTTAAAATCAATTGAGTCTCGACAGTTAGAAAACACTTGCCGATGTTGTTACACTTTAGGGGTCTTTAATCCATTTTGATTAGTCATGGGATGCAAGTTCACTTCCTCTGCTTTATAACGCGGTTACTTGGTGCAGATAGAATTATTTACCTTATCAACAACTGCTCTCCTTAATATACAGAATTATTTTGACATTACAGAAATCGTAAATAGCCACACTTTCGGGAAAATTTTTATCTGAAATCACGCTGACAGCCAATAGCTATAACTCTTAAACTCCAGCACTACAAGGAAGCTGAACTGGGATGCAACCGAGATGTTGGGTAATTAACCCCCGAGAGAGGGTGATTTTTAAAGGTATCTGACCGTCTAAACTTGAACGAGCGATATAAAGTCATTTATTTCAGAAAAAACGTACCGGTCGTATTTTTCTTTCTGTCCTTTAAAAAAATCAGTTTAGATGAAGTAGTTACAGCTCAGGGTCACAGTGCAGAAATTTAGGCACAGTTGAGCTGAAAATTAAAATAAGAGAATTTTCGCAGTTATGGAAATTTCATGTGATTGCTGAGATGCAATATCCATGCATCCTGGGTGTTGATTTCATGTCATAACGCGAAAATTAGTTTTGATTTCCTGTCTAAATCGTTAATCATTCCGGATTCGAAAACGGAAAAAGTGGCAATTTTGGACGAACCGGTTCAAATAGATTTATCTAACACTAAGTTAAATTCAAAACAAAAGCAAGAATTGCAGATTTTGTTTAAAAGAATTTCATGGGCTGTTTCGCTTAAGCCTGGTCTAACACATGTATTTTGTCATGAAATTGACACGGGGGATAGTCCTCCTGTTTTTTCGAGACCTTATCGCTATGACAGGGTCAAACAGGGTATAATCGACTACCATGTTCAGAAGATGTTGGGTGATGGAACAATAGTTCCAACAACATCGCCCTACGCGTCTCCAGTTGTTTTATGTCGAAGAAAAACGGGTTGCCGTTAGATGACCCAGAAGCTTATAGGTTTGCAATAGATTATAGGAAGTTAAAATGCGGTCACGAGATATCCGCGATATCCGCTACCAATAATTGATGATTTGATCACTAATATTCCGCACACCGAAATTATGACATCACTTGATTTACGCAGCGGATACTTTCAGATGGCAGTAGACCCCAAAGATGTGCATAAGACGGCGTTTGTTACAAAAATGGTACTTTTGCATTTACTCGCATGCCATTTGGCCTTTCGGGGGCAGCTCCAAATTTTCAAAGGGCCATTGAGATGATCCTCAGGCCAGTCCTCGGCCGTTTTGCTCACTGTTATATGGATGACGTGATAATCGCGTCTCCATCTTTTGAAAGCCATGTAGAACATTTACGGGAAGTATTCAGATTATTGCAGGAGGCTGGTTTGACATTGAATCGCGAGAAATGTCATTTCGCGAGGGAACAATTACGTTATTTGGGTTTAGTTATTAATAAAGAAGGAGTTAAAACAGATGAGGAAAAGTTAAAAGCAATTATTGAAATGAAACCTCCGAAAACGGCAAAACAAATAGCAAAATTTTTAGGAATGACGGGTTGGTATCAAAAGTTTATTAAAAACTACGCAGACATGTGTGAACCCTTATATAATTTAAAACGAAAGAACTCTAAGTTCCATTGGTCGGAATCAGCGCAAGAAGCCTTTGATCGTATTAAGAAAGCACTGACAGAAGCTCCAGTGTTACAATTACCAGATTTTTCCCAGCCGTTTGAACTCTATACGGATGCGAGCTCAGTGGGGGTAGGAGCAGTATTGACACAGAATAATAGGCCTATAGCGTTTGCATCGAGAACTTTAAACCGAGCAGAAAGGAATTATACTGTGACGGAACGTGAATGTTTAGCTGTCATATGGGCATTAAATAAATATCGCACGTATTTCGGATCCTTGCCGGTTAAAGTGATAACAGACCATGCTGCACTTACCAAATTAACAAAGGGAAAGAATTTGTCATCTAGAATGATAAGGTGGACGCTTAAGTTGGCGAATTTTAATGTAGAATGGGAACATCGCCCAGGTACGCAAAATTTAGTGGCTGATATGTTGTCCAGAAACCCGTTAGAAAGTAATGAGGAACCAAAAGTGTCTTGTGCGGTGATTAGATCGTTAGTATTATCTTCTAGAGAACAGTTAAGAGAGGAACAGAGAAATGACCCGGAGCTAGGTCACATTATGAAGTTTTTGGAAAATCCGGACGATAGTTCTGTTAATGAATCGATCTGCAGAAATTGGTCCAATGACTTTAAAATCGTTGACGGTTGCTATATTATGCAAAGTATACAACCACACTAGGTGAGTTAAGGGTATTTATACCTAAAACTTTACGTAAAGATGTTATGCGAGAATTTCATGACTCGCCTATGGCAGGTCATCTAGGCAAAAAGAAAACCTACTTAAAATTAAAGGACGCGTGTTATTTTCCGTACATGAGGAAATACATTTATAAATATGTAGCAACCTGCGACCAATGCCAAAAAGTCAATTATAAAAACGGATTACCAGCTGGTCAATTAATTCCCATAATAACGAATTTTCCGAATGAAATCGTGTCTTTAGATTTGTTAGGCCCATACCCTGCAACTAGTCCAGAACGCTATAGATTTATTTTAGTAATTACCGATAATTTTTCTAAATGGGTTGAAATAGTTCCCTTAAGGAAAGCTTCGGCTAAAGCAATTGCCAATGCATTTTTTGAGAATTATATTGCGCGTTATGGAGCTCCTGTAAAGTTAGTCACCGACAATGGTCCCCAAATGATATCCGAAGTTTTCGAGCAAGTGTGTCGCAGATTGCACATAAAACACGTTAAAACTGTGGTATATCGTCCACAAGCTAATCAAACAGAACGAGTCAATCGCACTCTTTTAAAAATGATTTCGAGTTTTGTCGCGGATAATCACACTAACTGGGATCAATTTCTGCAAGAGTTCGGTTATGCAATTAGGACAGCAGTACATGAGACAACGGGTAAAACACCGGCGGAATTATTTTTAGGTCGAAATTTAATCACTCCTTTTCAGAAATTAGTTATGGTAACTGATGGATCAGATTTAGTTTGTGGGAACATAGAAAGGTTGTTTGAGGAAGCTAGAGTTCATACAAAGCGCCAGCAAGAGAAGTGGGCGAAATATTATAATAAAAAGAGGCGTGAAAATAATGTGAAAGTTGGTGATCTAGTATTAGTTCAAACTCACCCGTTAAGTTCAAAATGTAAAAAAATAGTAGGTAAATTTATGCCAAAGTTTGAAGGCCCATATAAAGTTCTGAGTGTAAAAAATAATAATAATTTAGTAATATTAAAATTGGGTAAAAGAATAACGGTTAATGTTGACCAGGTGAGAATTTACTATCAAAGAGAAGACAGTGTTGCCGAGTCGGAAAGTAACACTAGTAGTAATCATGGTGCAGTGACATCAATCAGGTCAGATGATGCGCAGTCGTCATTGGTGCAATCGGAGAATGATAGGGGTGGTCGTAAAGGATCGAAATCAGGAAATGTAAATGGTAGCAGAGATATAGTTGCGAATAGACGCGATGGAGTAGAGGTGAGAAAAAAACGTGGACGGACGGAATCTACTGTTTCTTCGGGGGATAATGCGTATAATTTCAGGAAAAAAAGACCTGTATGTGCTGAGAGAGAGAAAAGAGGAAGGCCTGACTCATGGATGGACAATGTACGGAAGAAGAGACCAGAGGCCCAAGCAGATCGTGAGAAAAGAAAGATTTCCTCGTCAATGTCCTCTCGTCCCTCCAGGAAGCGTTATAGAAAGGTGGAAGAAAATAGTTCTGAAAGAGCAGTTCCAGGACCATCCCACAGATTCAAGTATAACAGACCTCATCAGGAAAGGAGCTGTCCATACAATCTTCGGAGCCGACGTCGAGTGGACAACAGCCAAGTTCCAGTTCTCACAGAAGGAAACAACGCCTCAGCAGGAGCATATCAACTTCAACGGACTCGATGGAAGAAGGGACCCAGAAAGTTGGAGCGCAGAGTGGACAACCCTAGGACAAGGTCATCCAGCACAGAAGCCATGGTAGGAGACAAAGCCTATGCAGATTGGATCTAAAGACTAGTCAGGTTGTATAATTCTAATTTGTTTATTTTTCCTCTGACAGACAGTTCGGAGTATTTTCCATGTGGGCTAGTCTAATTTTTTGTAAAGTTAACGTACAAAAGTGTCACTGAGTTGTGTGCATTTTCATATCGGTTGAAAAGACTTTTGTATTAATTTTTTTTCCAAATTGTGGAAAAACATTTGTTGAATTGCAATTGTTTTGCTACACATTAAAGACGTGGCTTTATATGTGAGATTACTTGTATTGTTTGTTGTAATATATTCTATGTAAAATGTATATATTTTGTGTGTAATTATTAAGATGTATAAGTAATGTCTGGTTTCTGGGCGTGGCGTAATTAGGAATACTAACAAAAAACATTAACAGCGCAGCGCGATTGATTGGGAATTTTTGAAAATGAAACCAGATAAGGGTTATTTTGTTACTAAACTATATATATATATAATATAATGTATGCCATATTTTATGTCAATAAGGAAGTTGTATAAAAGTTCTGTGCATTTAATGTCATGTTTTAGAAAAAATTGACAAGGTTTCCTTTCAGGGCAGCAGTCCCTGAACATAGTGATGTGATGAAAGTTTGATGTCGTATGAAGATATTGTATAAAAATTTTTTTGTATTTATTAGCACTTAAGTAAAGTGCATGATCAGGGTTTTTTCCTTGAAAGGTTTTCCCCTGATCTTCGCCCGAATGGGATGCACTGTAGGGAACCTAATATTGTGAAAGATAAATAAATTAGAGTGGAGTACCCTTTTGAGTAGTCATTTCTGTGTGCTAGTTTAATTAAAGTTTCTAACAGAGTTAAAATTTTCTGCTAATTCAGTGTTTTCAGGCATTATAAAGTTCGTGAGTTAAAACTTTCTACAAGTTTAGTATTTTCAGGCGTTATAAAGTTCGTGAAGTTAACTTTTTACAAGTTCAGGCATTCTAGAGTAGTTAAAATTTGTGCAGGTTCAGTGTTTTTCAGATGTTAGGTAAATTAAGCGAATTCTTGCAGGTCGTTTAGACCGTCAATAAGTCACGCTTTTTTTCTCGGAGGGGGGTTGTGACGGGTGCTTACGCGTTTCACTAACCTTCTCTCATAAACTTTTAAATTGTATTTATTTTGACCAATCCCCACTGAGAGCTGGAAGTGTGACTTATGCAAATAAGATAGTTTCGTGTTTAGCGAGTTCGAAAGAGATATAAAAGGGAGAAATGAAATGAAGAAGAGGATGACTAAGCGGTTTGAGGGAGGATGACTAAGCGGTTTGATAGAGTAGAACTCCGTGTTTGAGATTATAAAGTAAATTACGTCGTTGTCCAAGAAGGTGTTTTTATCCGTCTAGCTTAATAAAGTGAAATTTGAAGATTATTTAAGGCGAATCAGAAGTTATTGAAGATATCATAGATTATAGCCAAGTTATAACTTCTACTCGTTCCAGGTTCATTCTGAAGAAGATTTCAGGTCTGTAACTTTTGTGGCTTAAATTTAAATGTGTAGTTTGATTGTACGTGTTATTTCCCCTCGTGATATCAGTTAGTATTCCGTCGTCCATAATTGAATGCTGATAATACTCCATGATAATTTATTGTTCTTAAAGTTGATTATTAATTGTATAATTGTGTCTTAAAGAAATAATAAATAAGTGATTTATTATTTGAGTAGTCTTTAATGATGAATACTACATATCCTAACATAGATAATATGCAAAGGGGTAGTGGGAGACTACGACAAACGGACATTGTATGGGTGAAAAGAATGTTCGTTGTGACTCCAGTCTGGGATGGGGAGAAAGTTACTAATGAAACATGTGTAAACAAATCGAATTCCAGGATTTGATAATATATACGCCCTCTTCAAGCTTCAACATAAAAAACTGACATTAAGCATATAGAGTACCAAATAAGGTACTTTAAATGAAATTCCAAATACACACCCAATAATATTTCAGAAAATATATCAAATTTTTTGTAACAAAAAAATATATACATTTCGAATTTGATCCAAATGCTGCCCTTAAAATTTGCCGCCTCGGACAGGGGTCCGGTTTGTCCGGCCCTAGAGCCGCCCCTGGTCGTATAGATGACATGGGGCAGGTTGTTAGAACGAAAATTATCTCTGGACTTCAAAATTGCAAATATTTTGCATTAACTTTGGATGAAAGCTCTGATATCACAGACAATGCGCAGTTAAGCATCTTTGGGTGTTACACGAACAATAATTTTGATACTGTGGAAGAATTTCTTGATTGGCACTATATATATATATATAACTAGTTTTTAACTACAGGTGAAGACATTTTTAAGAAACTTAAAAATGTAATTGAAGTCAACAAAGTAGAATGGACAAAATTAGACAGTGTTTGCACATATGGTGCGCCTTGCATGGTTGGCAGAACATGGTTTTGTTGCATTGCTTGAAAATTATTTGGGAAGAAGAGTGTTCAAGTATTATTGTATTATTCATCAAGAAGCTCTTTGTGCCAAGGACTTTAACTTGTCTTTCCTTTTTGACTCCTTGGTGCGCTGTATCAACAAAATACGAGCTCGTGCTCTGAATCGACGTAGAATTCGTAAGCTTTTCCCCGAAGAAACGGAAGAAAATGTCAAGTTACTCCTTCATTGTAGTGTGCGCTGATTTTCCAAAGGAAGTTCACTTGCGAGATTTTGGAGTTTGAGGGAATGTGTTTTAGAATATCTGGAAGTAAACGCGATATACTGCCCAGTGAATGCTCGCTCCTTAGGAGAGAAAATTGGCTGGTGATATTTAGCTTTTCTTACCGATATAATGGAACGTTTAAACAATTTAAATTTAAGATTACAGCGAAAAAATTGTATTTTTCCTACGCTAGTTGGTCATATATCTTCTTTTGTGAACAAACCTTTGCTTTTTTTGACTGGATTTCGGAGAGAAAAAATCAACTCATTTCCCATTCATGCAGGAATTATCTTCCAAAGTTATTAATATTCCGAACTATGATAGATTAAAAAATTTAATACCCATTTTGCAGGATTCTTTTAGTGCCAGGTTTGAGGATTTTAAAGATGATAAAAAAATACTGAACTTTTCCCTAATCCTTTTTTGATTTCTCTTCGAGATATTAATTGTTACCCACTTCAGGTGCAAATTGAAAGGATTGACCTAAAGCACCATATTACTCTAAAAAGCAATTTTAAGGAAATTATTTAAACCGCAAATGATCCGAATTACATCGAGTTTTGGAAATTTGTGCTACCAAGCAATTTTCCAAATTTACATGATTTAGCGGTCAGATATTGTTGTAGGTTTGGATCAACATATGTTTGTGAAGAAATGTTTTCTGTTATGAACGTAATTAAATCAAAATATCGCTCAAAATTAACTGATGTGCACCTAAATCACCTAATCACTAATTTTGTTAGTATCTTCATGAACTAATCCAAATATAGATGATTTAGTAAAAAAAATTACAAATCCAAAAGCCACATTAAGAAAGTACTGACTGCTTAATAATCATTTAAAATTAAATGTTTCAAGTTGCTTATTTTTATTTTATACCTAAGCTGACTGATTGATCCTGTAAAAATTTCTCAAAAGCAAAATATGTTTCTACTTTTGTTTTATTTGTTTTACCGTTTTTTTTCTTCTTCACATTTTCACTATACAGAAATTGCACTTAAAAATATGTTTTTGGTGTAAATAACCCATAATAAGCCTATAAGTAGTATTTTTTAGTTTGGAGGAAAAGTTGCAAGTGGCACGCGTAATTTTTTTTATCGGATTGTGGCACGCTTCCCAAAAAGGTTGGCCACCCCTGATATAGAGGATATGATTTTAAGTACTTAAAAATGTTTATATTAAATATTCATTAAATAAATTGATAAACTATGATAAATATAATACTATTACACAATTTGTTTAAAAGAAAATTACATATTTCATAATAACTCTTTTTATCAACAAATTAAAGGTCTGCCACAAGGTGGTCCAGCAAGTAATAGTCTGGCTAATATCTACTTACACTATTATGAGAATGAAAAAATTGATACAGACTCTTGTTACTTTTTTAGATACATGGATGATTTAATTATTTTCAGTAATAAAGTTGACTTTACTCCTATTTTTAATTATTATCCACCCTACTTAAAATAAATAAAAACCAATTGCAATATAGAGTCAGCAAATTTCCTTGATCTAGAATTAAAAGTTGAAAATAATATGCTAAAAAGTAATGTTTTTGATAAAAGAGACTCTTTTGATTTTAATGTTATAAAAATGCCATATTGGAATAGTACCCTTCACATTTCAATTTTTAGAAATATCATTCTAAATTATATAAAAAGAAATAATGATTTAGTATCTGAAGAAGTGTTGAGAATTAATAATTATAAAAAATTCTTTCAAAGTTGCCTAGACTATAACTATCCAGGTAATTTTATATATAAATATATGTCTTCAAAGTTATAGCTATTTAATTATTTTTATTTAATGTATTCATTTCTATTTAGTTTATAGTATATAATTTTCTTAATATATTCTTATATTAAGCTTAATTACTAAAAATATATATAGATGGCGCCATTATTCTTAGTTTTACTGTTTTTTTATGCATTGAGTCACTACACTCGTGGAATCTGTATACATCGGGTAAGATTATAGTTTCTTTGCTCATTTACATTATTGTTAATTATGGTTAGATTTATTATTAACCTCTCCTGCAAATATTTTTGTTTATACGTATTTATATTTGTCTATTTCTTTCGGATTCCTATAGTAATTTAATATTGAAATTTCTATTCTATTGCTGTTATATTCACCCACGTGGGTTTTAGGCTTTTGTCTTTGTTTATATCTGGAGCTATTATATCGAACATTTCTGCTGAAGGAGAAGGTTGAGATCTCACAAACATTGTTTAATCCTGTTTCACTGTCCTAAACCAATGACAGCTCGGGAAATCATAATAGTTTTTTCCACTCTAGCTAAATTTCTCTTTTTCGGTTTGTTATGGAACCATGTTCTTGGTTCTTTCGGTCTGATCTTAAGATTCTTAGGATTTATTAGTCTTCTTTTTAATTTATTTACTATTATATATATATGACAGGCCCAGGCCTGCTGGTTAAATGAGGAGGGCATCATCTCTAAAAAATACTTCTTTATTTCGCTTCAATCATATAAAATCCAACATGGTGGCCCTTTGGCGCACAACCGAGTAGAACAATAGACAGTAATTCGACGAGGAGTCACCAGCTAAGCCTTTTCGAGTATGCGTTCTCTTTCGTCAGATCTCACTCCACCTTTAAATAGGCTTATTTCCCCACAAATCCTTACGCGATGGAAAAGAGTTCACTCTATTTTTATTTATTACTCACTTAATTTTGAAGCTAATCTTTTCAAACCTGACAATCCCCCCCCCCCAGCTGAAGCCTGGCACAGCCAGGTTAGCCAATCCTGACTGGCAAGTCCCCATAGGATAAAAACAACAATATTCCAATGATATCAAGTTCCCAAATGAATTAAAAATCTAAACGATATAATAATTGTATAAAAGAGTGAGCTGGTGAATCTCCTGACATGTAAAAAATAACAATATTGAATAACAAAATATCAAACTTTGGTATACAGCATTGGATTACTTAGAATTGTTTTCTGAAAAATATCACACATCTAATACTTTCAACTATGACTATAATAATAATGAGGTTAAGAAAAAGCAACATAAGATAAAGATAATTCATGTTAGACACACAAAAATATAGTAGTGTTAAACAACATAACATAATATCAAGTGAAATTCACACTGAATGTGTAGTAATAGTAAGCAATATTAATAAAAGTGTAAATGTTGAAAAGTTACAAGTACTTCAAAATGGTTATGTAAATACATAAAAAAGAATAGATATCAAATACATAACAACAAAATGAATTTAGGAATAATGGTTAAGTAAATAAACAAAAAGAAAATATATCAAATACGTAAAAACAAAATGAATTTAGGAGCTCCCCAAAAAAGAAAAAATTATATAACTATAACAGAGAAATTTACCAAAATAAACACAACTTCAGCATTATATCAAAATATCACTAGAAATATAAAATGTAAAGAAAAAAAAACAAATAAGTGTATTTCAGATATATCAAATACAGGGAAAAATTCAATCAATGTCCATCTTTTTTATTTATTTATTTATGTTTGTCGTAATGTTTCACACAGTCCTTTCTTGGAAAAATCATAGTTCAATGTTCATCATTCAATTATTGTTTATCTCCCAGTTCTTTGTTTATTATTATCATTTGGATCACTACTCAACCAACTTATTTCAAAAATACACAACCATAATAAAATCTTCAGAGTATCACATAATATTTTGTAACTTCCAGAATATACTTCTATCACAAATACTCACAATGAAATTATTATAACATAATGTATCATAAAATTGACCTCATCAACATGTTTTCATACAGTCCATGATTAATTTATTTCTTCAAAAATAGTCTTCAATAATGTTTTCATTATGAATGAAAATACAATACAAATTTTCAATTACATTAAATTTTGATTTTCATAATGTAAACAAGTCTTAAATTCAAATTTTATAAAAGCAACTTTTATTTATTTATTTTTGATGTGTAACATCTTTACTCTTGGTTGCTGGATATTTGTTGGAGTGATTTCGTGAAAAGGGACGCGGAAATGCGTAACAGGAAGTCGGGGAAAGCGCACGCTGTTTGATTTGACCAATTCAGCGCCTTGGGGGTGTCTCTTCGCTAGCCTCGTCTCGGGGTCCAACTAGACGCCCGCGTACCACACATACCAGCAAGTCTTATTAGACTTCATCCAGAATAAACGTGTGATTCTTACGCTCAATTCTCAAAGTCTCAGGGCTCGTTGTGTGTGAAATATGAGGATATATTTATATATGTTTAAACTATATATTAAAAATTATATTTCCTGTTAAGCGTCTGACAAAGCTCATCATTCTTAAAAAAAATAGGTGTAAGTAACATGGAATTATTTGAATAAATATTTAAGTGCTTATCATTTTCATATTTTGAGGTTAATTCCTGTCACTGTCAATATAATATTTTTAATTGTGATTAAAAAAGATTTCTCGATTAAAAAGAACTAACTAATTAAGTAAACGGGTATTTTTTTGATTTTCTCTAATATTTCTAATTTTAAGCATGTGCTTGACGGTGTTTCTTCGCTACCCTCGTCTGGGGGTCCAACTGTAGTAGCAATTAAGACGCCTGCCTACCGCACATACCAGCAAGTCTTATCATTTTGGTGGTCGCATACAAGCATGCGCTTGACGGTGTTTCTTCGCTACCCTCGTCTGGGGGTCCAACTGTAATAGCAATTAAGACGCCCGCCTATTGCACATACCAGCAAATCTTGTCATTTTGGTGGTCGCATACATTTCTCCGAATCAAACAGTTAAAAAATTAAACATTTCCTGCATTTTGTACTTTTACCATATACCGAAGGTGGTTCTGCTCTTTTTTTAAAAAAACTATTACTCGCTTCCCGTGATTTTGAGAGGTGATTTTAACGTTAACTTCAGTTTTCCAGAAGCTGAGCCGCTCATAGCTTTTCTGAAAGATAAACTCAAGCTCGAAATGAACACTAATCGAAATGTTTCGGCAGCTAACAGTGGTACTGTTATTGACGCCGTTTTTCAACAATTTTTAAATACTTTGAAATCACAAGTATATGTGTCATACTTCAGTTTTCATAAATCTATTGTCTCCGCTCTTCCCCAAATTGAACAATAATAAATATTTTTGATAAAAAAACTGCATTACTCCTCGTGTTAATTAAATAAAATTTTCATTAAAGATGTAATTATTCGATAGAAAATTATTTCCAGTCATAACCGATTCATTTCTTTCATGATTAAAACCACTATTGCGTATTTACCATGATATTAAATCAGATGTTACACATCATATGCGACTACTGTAAGAGACTCGTTTCTTTCTTTTTTTAAATAACAATGCACTTCCCCCCCCCCCAAATGTTTCATAAAGCACTCTATAACAAATATAAATCAGAATTTAGCATAATCGGAAATTGGATTTTGAATGAAAAGGTTTTAATCTTTTAGAATGAACAATGTCTTTTAATTTTCCTGTATATTGATTTGGTTTATCTATTTCATAAGTAACATTTGAGAGTTTGTTGACAATTTTAAAAGGACCATTTTAAGGAGTTTGTAGTTTACTTGAATTAGGGTATGAGAAATTTTGATATAGGACTAAATCTCCGATTTTAAATTTTGCATCAACATAATGTTTATCATACCTTTGTTTATTTATCTTATGATAATTTGGTTTATCTATTTCATAAGTAACATTTTTGAGTTTGTTGACAATTTTAAAAGGACCATTATAAGGACTTTGTAGTTTACTTGAATTAGGATATAAGAAATTTTGTTATAGGACTAAATCTTCGATTTTAAATTTTGCATCAACATAATGTTTATCATATCTTTCTTTATTTATCTTATGATATTTAATTGTTCTGTTTACTGCAATTTGTCTTGCTTACTGTATAGGTGGGTAATTCAATTTTACTTGATTAGGTAATGGTGAGTCATATGGCAAAGTTCCAAACATTAAGTATGGAGGTGGAAAGCCAGTAACATCATGTGGCGAGTTATTGTATTCATATGTAACTTGTTCTAATAATTTTGTCCAGGGAATTTTTGTAGTTGAATTAACTTTATATCTTAATTTTGCTACTAATGTCTGATTAACTCTTTCATTCTTTCCATTGCATTGTGGTCTATTTGCTGAAGTTAGTAACTGTCTAATATTATGATGTTTTAAAAATTTCTTAAATTTAGAAGAGGTAAATGCTGCATTTCTATCACTTAACAGTTATTTTGGGCATTGAATTGAAAAAAAATTGTTTTAAGCAATTTGTATAAGTTTCAAAAGTGACACTTTTGGATGGAAATGTCCAAGCATATCTGGTAGCATGGTCCAGAACAATACACAGGTATTTCTTTTGTGAATTATGATAATAAAATCCTCCTACAGTGTCTAGTGACATCATTTCAAATGGTTCTTCTGTCACGGGAACTTCTTCTAATAATCCATACTTTTTTGTGTAGATTTTTTATTCATTTGACATGTTTCACAACATTTAACAAAATTTGAAATATCTAATATAATATATTTCCAGTAATAAATTGAGGAAATTAATTTTAACATCTTTTTCACACCTGGGGGACCAAATTGTTCATGTGCAGTTGTAATTAATTTTTCTCTCAAAGCTAATGGTACTACAATTTTAATTAAATTCCTTTTCTTAACATTTAATACATCATTATATTTTGTATATTTTGGATCATTCATGTTCTCTGAATTTTGGTATTCAATAATTTCATCAGTATTTAAAAAATGACAGATGGGTGATGTATAATGACATACAGGGTTCCTCGACAACATGTCTGCTTCAACATTTAATTTACCTTTTATATAAACTATCGAACATTCATATTGAGAAAGTTTTAAACTCCACCGAAATAAACGTCCAGTAAAATGTTTTACACTTTAAGCCATGGTAAAACAGCATGATCAGTATGTATTGTGAATTTGGATCCATGTAAGTAACAGTGAAATTTGTCTAAGGGATCTATAATTGCTAAACACTCTTTTTCTGAAATTGTATAATTCTTTTCATGTTTAAGTAATTTTCTCGAGTGATAAGGTATGGGGTAAAGTGTTCCATGTGGGTGTTCTTGTTTTAAAATTACACCTATTGAATCCTGACTTGCGTCACAAAATACATGACATAGATATTGTGTGAGTTGTATAATTTAAGTATTGGCTTTGAGATTAAACAATTCTTTAACTTTTGATAAGCTTCTTGACATTCATGTGACCAATTCCAAACTGCATCTTTTTTAAGTAATTTGTTTAATGGTACTCTAAGTTTTGCATAATCTTTAATAAATTTTTGATAAACATTGATGGAACCAAGAAATCTTTTACATCTTTAGGTGGTGTTAATTTTCTTATTGTTTCAATATTTGGATTACTTGGGGAATAAAGACCTTGTGTTATTTCATATCCTAAAAATTTTATTTTTCCTGTGCAAACTGACATTTTGATTTTTTAAGTTTAATGTTTTATTTTTCACAAATTTGAAATATTTTATCTAAATGAGTTAAATGCTCTTCCCAAGATTGTGAGAAAATTATAATATCATCAAAATAGTTTAAAGCAAAAGTTAACTGATATTTTTTGTAAAATTTGTCTTATAGTTCTTTGGAAAACAGCTGGGGAATTTTTCCAGCCAAATGGAAGTCTTAACCATTCATAGAGTCCAAAATTAGTTGTGAAAGCCAGTTTTTCTGCATCTTTTTCATGAATTTTTATATATGTGCCAATATCCACTTGTTAAATAGAGAGTAGAGAAAAATTTAGCATGAGTTAAATTATCAATTACAAAATCTATCAGAGGTACAGGGGTGGAAACTTTTCGTGTTCTTTCTCATTCAGTTATCTATAATCAATACATAATCTTGATTTTTTTCCCTTCATCTTTTTTGTATACTAAAGTTACAGGGGCAGCATATGGACTATGGGAGGGTCTAATAAAACTTGCTTTTAACAATTCTTCTATCTGTGTTTGTATTTATTTAGATTCTTGTTGACTATTTCTATAGGAGCTAAAACTTATAGGAAGGTCTGAGATTAAATGAATTCTTTGTGGCTCCAAATTGATACAACCTACATCATATTTATTTTGTGAAAATATGTTTTGAAATTTGTCAAGAAGTGGGGTTAAATCTTCGTTTTGGTACTTACTGTGTCCTCAACAACCATGGCTGGGTTAAACAATATTTTCAAATCAGCTTCAGGGCTGTCTGGTATTTGATCTAAACCGTTATTACCCTTGTCGTGAAATATAACCTCCCCTAAGACTATCATCTCCCCGTCTACCGTTAACTGTTTCTGGACGTGTAGGCGGATTAGAGAATTCAAGAGACATCATTACAAATCACTATATTTATTGATACCTCTTAATCAAGGAAAGTTACAAACACACGATTCAAATTTAAGAACAATAAAACACAGTGGAGTATGAGAAGGGGTTACTACTAGCGGAACTACTAACTAATGCTGTCAACAACTGCGTGTTGATTTACCGATGCTTCAATACATTTTACTTCAAAAATCTAACTCTTCACTTTACTACGCTCCTTCTTGTTAACTTGTGAAAGCCGAACTTATATAATATTTCTCATTTGCATAAATCACGCTTTGGCTCCCGGTGGAGATTGGTTGAAATAAATAAAACTTTAAAGAATGATTGAGGAGATTAGTGAAAACCGTAAAGATCCGTCACACCCTTAACATTACTATTATTTTTATGATTAGCCTTGGAATAGTTCATAAGTTTATAATTTTTAAGAGTTTTACAATACGAAGGCTGTTCAGAAAGTATCGATACTGAATTTATTCTATTTATTCCAGAAAACCCCTAGCGGAGGGACTGTGTGCATCATGCGCGTGCATATTTCACCTTGTCTCACAAAATTCGGCAGGTCTGTACAGCGCGCCGTTCAGTCACACTGACTTCTTTCACGTGGAGTGTTTGCGTGCGTTCGTCGAAAAAAGAAAAAGTGTGAAAACACTGATCAGCGAATCTGTATCAAGTTTTGCTTTAAGCTCGGTAAAACGGGTACCGAAACCTACGAGATGATGAAAACAGCATTTGGAGATGAGTTGTGCTCGGGTTTTCGAGTGGTTCCGACGATTCAAGGAGGGTCGTCAATCAGTGAACAGTGATCCCCGTTCTGGACGCCCATCCACCTCTCGCATTGAGGACAATATTGCACAAGTGAAGGCCGTGGTGCACTCTGATAGTCGTTTAATAGTCCGAGAAATTGCACAGGAGTGTCACATTTCCGTAGGATCATGTGATGAAATTTTGAGAAAGGACTTGAACATGCGCCGAGTGTCTGCAAAGTTTGTGCCGCGTCTCCTCACTGAGGATAAGCAATTCCAACGACTGGCAACATCTCCTGATTTTTTCCTCTTTCCCAAGATCAAGAACACCTTAAAAGGACACCGGTTTCAGGACATTGAAACCATAAAACAGAATTCGACACAGCAGCTTCAGGCCATCCCAAAGTCTGAGTTCCAGAAATGTTTCGAGGACTGGAAACATCGTTGGGCCAAGTATGTTACTGCCAATGGAGCATATTTCGAAGGAGATTGACTCAAAACCTGTTTATGTATGTATGTTTTTGCATAATAAATTCAGTCTCGATACTTTTTGAACAGCCCTCGTATGTCCCATGATATGTTCTCAATTCACTGACACACTTATTATTTGAAATTTTAACATTACTTAAATTTTCACCAAATTTAAAAACACACATTTTACGAATACTAATATCAAGTTTAAATAAATGTAAATATTCAAGTCCTAAAATAATATAAGGCAATTCAGTATCAATTGCAAACAAATCTGTTTTCTTAGATATACTTCCAATATTCATAAAAAATGTAATTATACCTTTGGGATGAATAGTCCCAGAAGTTTGATTTATTTTTACATCACTATTTTTAAAATTCTCAAAATTTTTAAGTTGCTTAGATAAACTTATTGGAATTAATGACACATTGCTTCCTGTGTCAACTAAAGTAAAAAAGTGCTTGGAACATACCGTTGATTCGATGAGTAGTTGTCATCTATGCCCTTGGACATTTTCACTATTTCTGGGCGGGCGAAAATTATGTTGATTCTGTTGTACAAACTGCCTAGGTTGACTGTTGAACTGTGTGTGTGTGTGTGTGTGTGCTGCCTTTCATTGAAACGCACCATATGAGATTGATGTGGCTGTCCATATCCTCTTGATTGGAATCGTAGTGGATCAGTTCCTGTGTTTACTCTGCCGTATGCTTGATTATTCCATCTTCTTGAACTTCCATTTTCTACCGCATTTCGATTTGAATTGTCCGGTGTTACTGCGATTAATTGCCACATTGCTGAAATCAATTGGCAGGGTGTAGAAATCTTTTGAATAATTAAAAATTTCTGGAATTCACTGGGACTAGATAATATCATATGTTCCACGATGGAACTGTCATCATAATTAAGTTTTTTACCCAGTGAAGTTTTTCGGTAAAAAATGAAATCAAGTTTTTGTTGTCTTTTAATTTTAGGTTGTGGAATCTTTGTATTTCTTCTTGTCTGGTCACATCGAATACCGTAATTAACAATTCTTTATTTTCTTGATAAGTATTATTAAATAGTTTATTATCATACCAAAATTTGAGGTAACTTCCTGTGAGATATCTAGGAAGGTTTTTCTTCTTCCATTGTTTGTCTTTTTGATGTTCTAAACATTGTTGATCAAAATAGTCCAGAAAACTTTTAAAACAACTAAACTTATTAGTATCAAACTCAGGTAAAAAAAATTGTTTTGAAATGTCCGCTGGTGACTCCTGCCGGAAAGAATCGTCTTCCATTGTAGTATCGTTTTCAATACAGTCGCTAGTTCGAAAAAATAAATTCCTAAAGTTCATTTTCTTGGTTTTGTGGCATATGTTGAGGTTCCTCGCGGTGTCCTGCCGGCTCTTGACAGGCCCCAGGCCTACTGGTTAAATGAGGAGGGCATCATCTCTAAAAAATACTTCTTTATTCCACTTCAATCATATAAAATCCAACATGGCAGCCCTTTGGCGGGCAACCGAGTAGAACAATAGACAGTAATTCGACGAGGAGTCACCAGGTAAGCCTTTTCGAGTATGCGTTCTCCTTCGTCAGCACTCGCTCCTCCTTTAAATAGGCTTATTTACCCACAAATCTTTAAGCGATGGTAAAGAGTTCGCTCTATTTTTATTTATTACTCACTTTATTTTGAAGCTAATCTTTTCAAACCTGACTTATATATATATATTCGGGATCCTTTCTCTGCTCTTTAATAATTGCTCCCTAGATGACAACACTAACGATCGGATAACCGCACAAGATATCCCAAATTCAGCTATGCTTTCTGTAGGGATTCTCGACAACAAATCCGCCACTACATTCTTAATTCCTGGGCGATGTTCCCATTCTACATTGAATTCTGCTAACATAAGTGCCCACCTTACCATCCTACTGGACAAATTTGTGCCATTTGTTAATTTTGTTGGCGCTGCGCGGTTTGTAATAACTTTCACCGGTAGGGGTCCTAAATAGGTTCGGAATTTATTCAATGCCTATATGACGGCCAAACATTCTCTTTCCGTAACTGTATTCAATGTCCTGGACTCGAATGCAATAGGTTTCTGCTGCTGCATCAGAACAGCACCAACCCCAACAGCACTCGCATCTGTATACAACTCAAATTGGGTTTCAAAATCTAGGAGTCTCAATGCTGGTGCTTCTGATATTGTCCTTTTTATATCCTCAAATGCTGTTTGTGCTTCCATGGACCATAATAATTTAACTTACTTTCTTTTAAGTGTATAGAGTGACTCGAATTTTTCTGCATAATCCAGAATAAATGTTTGATACCAATCCATCATTCCCAGAAATTTTGCTACTTCTCGTGCATTTTTCGGAGGTTTCATTTCGGTGATGGCTTTCATTTTCGACTCATCTGTTTGAACCCCTTCGTAACTTATCACTATACCCAAATATTTCAGCTTTTCTCAAGCGAAATGGCACTTTGTCTGTTTCAAAGTCAAACCCGCTTCCTGCAATAATCGAAAAGCTTCTCTTAACTGTTCAAAGTTTTGCGTGAACGATGGAGACGAAATGATTACATCGTCCCTGTACACGCTAACGAATCGCCCTATTACCGGTTTCAAAATAATATCTATCGACTTTTGAAAATTTGGAGTCGCACCGGAGAGATCAACTTTTATTGATTATTTCACTTAATAGGTTTAAACAACTTAATGGAGGATGCACTTAAATCGCTAAATCCGAGGAGCAATCAACCTTAATCAGTTACATATAGTAGAAATAAGATCACTTATCTTATCTCCTGAGCGCTCTTCTCTTCAATACTTGAATAATCTTCCACTTGACTTAGCTATGTGACCTCCAGTCGCTTAACGCTATGTTTTCATTTATCTCCACTTCTAACCATCATCGCACCTACTCTACGACTCACACTTAAATAGAAGTTCTAATTTACATAAACCCAATCTTCTTTTTAGAAAGCAGTTTTCAACTGAAATCACAGTTAAGAAGATTATTTTACCCAAGAGGATTATTGGAAACGCGGATAGACCCGTTTCAAAGGGAAGGGATAATTATAGCGTGAAATTCTTTGCGTGTCAATTTAGGCAAGGGTAATACGGCAAAATTAACTCTAGACATCTTTTGGGGTAAATATTACTAAACAAATATTATTTTATTACTTTTACATATATTTTTGTCTGTTTTATTGGTGGGGAATAAATCAGAATAAAAAAGTTAACTTTTGTGTCAACCGTTCAAGACCATAATAAAACATTGACTAAAACAACCAAAAATATATGTATAAATTAAGTATGTCTTTTTTGAGGGGAAGGTGGTTATCAAGCATTTAAAGAATCATAACAGTTGATAAATAGTTAATATATATTAATTTTGTTTTTCTTTGAAAAAAGATAAGTGTTTCTGCCCTCTCCTAAATTAGCTGCATTTCAGTCGAATCAAAATATTGATTTTGTCACACACACAGTTTTACAAACACTTTTATTAATGCATCTACGACATCCCTATAAAGTTTTATAGAAAAAGTGGATGAATCTGTATTGTACTTCGATACGGACTCAATAATATATAAAAGTGATGTAAAGAATGATCCACCCCTCGGGTGAGTGAGAGTTCTATTAACGTCACACTATAAAGCTGCACGAGGGCTGTTGGCGACGGGACCTAGTATTTTGGAAACATAGTCAAGTGACGATGATGAAACCTGAACTGTCACCCCTCTCCAGACTTCCGCACCACACCAACAATAGGACATTTGAGCCCCATCAGATTTAACGTGCATCTGCCCTCTACTCGTCGGGTGAATCATACACAGGGCCGATCCTAGCAGGTTGCCAAACCAAGGGGCGGCCGTAGAAGGTTCTATCACTAAAACAATTTTTTTTAAATTTATCAAAGTAAAACTAATAATAAATCGAATAAATATGCTGAATTTTAAATAGCTATTAAAAAATCGTACCGATTTCCCAATAGCACAGCATAACTGAAAAATAGAATCTTAGTGCAAAATCTGTTACTCTTCCATGTATACTATTTGTTGGAGAGTAATTTCATATGAACTAATCCTCTAAGCCCTGCGTTTCTTCAACTGTGGGGCGTGTCCCCCTGGGGGGCGTGATAGTTCTACTAGGGGGGCGAGCATATTGAAGAGTCGAAAACAAAAGATTATTTAGAAAAATTATTTATATGCTGAAAGTAAACAAGCAAAATACATATCCTGACGTAATAAATATAAAACTAACATTTACACTGATATAATACAC
This sequence comes from Trichonephila clavata, assembly GCA_019973975.1. Lineage (NCBI taxonomy): Eukaryota > Metazoa > Arthropoda > Arachnida > Araneae > Nephilidae > Trichonephila > Trichonephila clavata. The sequence continues at coordinate 12,130 of BMAO01007714.1, read as the reverse complement.
TTATAAGTGTAACAATACTGCACGATGCATTCGATAATTAATTTAACAATATTTAGTTAAGAACAAGTTTAATAATTAAAGTAGTATTGTAGCCTTAGCGTAAAAGTATAGTATTATTGAATTCAATACATTGTTATTGTATGGAGGGAGGGGGCGCGATAAAAATTATGATTGATTATTGGGTCGCAAATATTGGAAGTTTGGGGAGCACTGACTTTGCACTTGCCGTGTTTACTATTGTCTCTATGTTAGCAGCAGAGATGGCAGGGAAATTGGACCCATGTCCGTTGCGCCAAATTTTAAGGACAGATTGGGGCCGAATTTTAAAAAATTCTTTTATGTGTTACGAAAAAATTGGTATGAAAATATTTTTTGAAAAATTATTATTTATAGTTTGGAAACCTGGTACCTTATTTAAACACCAGGAATTTTATTACTTTAGACTGAATTGAACTGCCGACTACCGCTAGAAAAATTTGTAACGAGACTCTATATCTTTTTTTAAAAAATAAAAATTACACTGCGTAGTAATTTGTTGTAGCAAGTATATGAGCGTCCTACCTAGGACGTGTACAAACTATTATATTTTGTATATACTATTACTACGTTAAGGGTGAAAATGTGCATAAAACAATATTTTGCGTAGAACAGCGTTCGGCAAATTGCAAAATTCTGCTTTGATGTAGAATTCAGAATTTCTTGAAAGCTATTGTTAACTTTTTTAATTTATAATTTTAAATTTATACCCATCCCGAATTGGTCACAAAGGACATTCTTTCCACCCACAGGATGTCCGGTATCAGCTAACTTAAGGGGGTGGCGTGGCAGGAGCGGACACATAACATTTCGTGGCTTTAGCGGACACTTTAAAACTCATCGTGGTTTGAGCGGACACATCCCCCTCCCATTTTAGAACAGATTCTTTCCCCCATCTTAGAACAGCCACGGTTACGTAAGCCAGAGCGGACAGTAGAAGGGTGGAATTCCAAATTAAATGCAATCACTGTTAGAAACCAGCCTAATATCCACTTATTAGTTAAAATACTAAAAGAAGAAACACAAAAAAGGTTTTTTAATTTGAAATCCAAAGAAATAGGCGAGCCTGGAATAAAAAGGAAAAAAAAAAAACATATGCAAAATTGAATGTAAGACTTGAAAACATCTTAAAAGAATTCGAAACATCAAACAATTTAGAAAAATGCCTAAAATCTTTAAGTTTTGTAACTAGGTTGGACTAAACCCAATGGTGAAGGATATTTATGCCTTCATAATAAAGGTTAGTATTTGGTTACTTGTATTTATTTTTCTTTTATTTACTTTTGTATCTGTTATGTGCATTTTACTTCTAGTTTTTATATATTTACTTACATTAATGAAACTAATTAATTTTATGGTAATTGCACCTGTTCTAATATTTATTTGAATCTAAAATACAGTTTTCTATAATTTTTAAATATTTCTCTGAAAGTTTTTATTTTTGTTACATTGCGCTATGTTTTTAAAGTGTATTCGCACTAATATCTTAAAAATTTAATTTATAAGAGGTATGACCCAATGTAATAAAGGGATACGCGGGGAATGGGTTTTAACTGTCCACTATTTAATTAAACACATTTATTGGACAAAACAAACATTAATATACATAACTAGAGGACTGATTACAATTAAAAGGGATCGGAACGCATGCTCATAAGTCCGTACAGTTTCGAAGCTAGACCATCACTGGAGAGAGTTTAAGCCGCTAGAGGGCGTGAGTCTTTCTGCTGTTAATATGTGAGGAGAGGGTTATACAATCTCCCCCTATGGATCCGACGACGTCCCGGCGAGGAGACAGAATCAGAATGAGCTGTTGTAGTAGTAGCTTTTGTTGAGGGATGGATGTTTTTGCTGGGAATGGCTGTTGAAGCAGTTGACGGACTTGGAATATGTTTATTTTGTGTATGCAATATGGACGCAATTTTTTGTGGTCGGTGCTTCTTCTAAGACCAGGGTGGTCTATACATTTTTCTTATGACAGGAATTTTTGATTGCCAGGGCGGCACTTCTTCCGAGACCAGGGTGGTCTATAGACTTTTCCTATGACAGGAATTTTTATTGCCGGGGCGGCACTTCATTCGAGACCAGGTTGGTCTATATACTTTTCCTATGACAGGAAATTTTTGACTGCCAGGGCGGCATTACTTTTATGACCAGGGTGGTCAATACACTTTTCTTATCACAGGAATTTTTGATTGCCAGGGCGGCACTTCTTTCATGATCAGGGTGGTCTATAAATGGTGTAGGTTGAAAGCATTGGGTTGAAACCTACATTGGGTCACACATAACACATAATACATAACCTACATAAATACATCTACAAACATTGGGTTGACCAGAGTGGTCTATAATTGGTGTTGGTTGAAAGCATTCTTCATATTTTTTCCACACAGAATTAATAACAAATTTATACTTTGAATTTAAAATTTTACATATAAAGTTCAAATTTACACTTGACAAATATTATTAATAAAATAATAATACAGTATTATACCACAAAAAGAATTGAATTTTCTTACAATATGCAGTTCGAAACACACATTTTATGAATCACAAAAATGAAATATATTCGTTCATATCATTTTCAATAAAAAAAAAAATCAAAGTAAAAATGCTAAATCAAAGTTTTAGATAATAATAAAATATATCAAAATGATCTGAAAACACTTGGGAAATAATTGATACATCAGTTAAAGAAGGGAAAAAAATCACATACTCAAAAGTACAAGTTCTACTTAGACCAAACAAATGTCTGATTTATATTCAAAAGGATAACCAAATGATACCATAAATAAAAGTATTGCGCAGAACTCAAGAATTATAATAAACTAGCTTTCATGGCCCGGCGTTGCACGGGCTTTCTCTACTTTTATAAATTTTCCGTTCGCTTCACAAAATCAACATGACCAATATTCTTTTTCGAAATTACTTTGGCTTCTATATTTTCCCCCTCCGCTAAGCCCGGCGTTGCACGGGCTTTTACCGAGTGTATAACTTAATCCCCATGAGAAGTTCCTCTTTCCCTCATGACACCATTCCCCTCAGGGGGCTCACCTTCTTTAGGTGAGTACGGGTGTCACAATCCCGAGGTGCCCTAGTGATCTTTTCCTTTTCCCACGGGGTTTACTGTCTTTGGTAAACATGGGCTTCACGAACCCGGGGTACCCTAGTGATCCTTCTCTATTTTTGACCCTCTTTCTTGTCATTCAATTCATTCTTTCCTTCTCTTCCCGTCTAGACCACAGATATTAAAACAAATGTTTGGCGCAGTATAGCCGAAATCGGCTCTTGCACCAATAAACCCCAAAATCACTCAATCACTCATTACGCCATAACTTCTGTGTGGGTGTGTACACGTATGATGTGAGTGCATGGCCCGGCATCGCTCGGGCTTTCCCGTTTAACATATTTTCCCTTCCCTTCAATAAATCCGCACTTCCTATATTATTTTTCGAAATTAGTTTGACTTTTTTTATTTCTCATATCAGCGCCTCGCTTAGCCCGGCGTTGCACGGGTTTTTACCGAATGAATTACTTAATCACCACCCGGAATATCCCGTTTTAATCAGCACGACAACACTTCTGTGTGTGTGTACGTATGCAATGCGAGTGATTTCTGTAACAATGTCATTAAATTTCCCATTCTCGAAATTTGTTCACTTTTTTTCGTTGTGAGATGGGTTTAATTCCTGTCCATTTAACCCGGCGTTATATGAACATATTCGAATGCATAACATATTGCCATGGAAATTCCCCTTCCTTTATCGAAGTCCCTGGTAAATGTGTGATTTATACATATTAATGTCATATATTACAATTCCCTTATTGGAAATATCTTCCAGATCTTACTGATATCAAAAAGGTTTCTTTTATCTCTCTCTACAGCACGGTGTTACAGTGGCTTTTTTGAGTGTAGAACTGTTTTCCCCCTTACTCTCCTCAGATATAAGATTTTTCTTCAAATTTCTATTACTGACTTGAAAAACAATATTGCTTTAGTAAAAAAATAATAAATTTAAACAATAAAAAGAAAACTATTCTGATGCTTGATTAAAAAAAATCATAATTTTTTTATAAAACATAGTTTTTAGGAATCTAAAATAATAAAATAATTTTCAGGTTTTCATTAATCGATCAATCGTTACTTACAGTTAGCTTAAAAATGTCTCTCTCTAGAACGTATTTTTATCCTAAATAATAGGCGATATACTTTTATTAACAAATAATTAATTTAATAATAAAATAATAGAAAAATTCCTTTGATTTTTAAAAAATATATTAATTTAAATCCATTATCAATAAATACTAATAAAAAAAATTCTACAGATAGCTCCTGAAACGTTTGGGTGTTTGATTAAACATATGTAAGTGTTAAAAATCCACTTTTGGGGGAAAACCTAGTTATATGCTAACATTCACTGAAAAAAACACTCAAAAAGAAAATAATACTATTTGATAAAAACATTTAATTTTTTAATTTTAATTTTATAGATTTTCATTCCACTCTGTGTTAATTAAATTATTTAAACACGTATCCGCGAAAAAAGTATATTATACAAAACTAACTTATTAATTATTTTATAATAAAATTGATTAAAAATGCTCATTTAGCAATTTATTATGATATACCATTTGCTTAAATAATGGCAGCACTGAAAATGAAGTAAATTTCAGATCAGTGGGGATGCAGCAAGTGAATTCAATCATTGAAGAAGAGAGAATTTATTTACGGGGGGGGGGGGGAATAAGCAGAAATGAACAAAACCGAACCCAGACATATGAATATCTACCTGGCAGAAGCGACGCTCTATCCAACTACGCCACACAGACCCGTAGCAGAAAGTGAAAATAGGCAATAATAATGAATGGGAGGTTTAAATTGAAATTAAATTTTAATTGAGGGGATCCACAGTATATTCACATAACGATTGAAAGATTTCGATTGAAGATTACATTTAAATGTATCGCAAAAAATGTATTGATTTATGACATATTAAGAACACGCAATTAATAATAAAGAATATATAATATATATATATATATATATATATATGAGCATTAGCTTTTTTTTTCTAAGGAAGTTATGCAAAAAAAAGTTTCGAAATGGGCAAATTCTTCGATTTTATTATGAAATTATATGTCAAAAAAAGAAGTATACATTAGGCATTATTTTAAAGTAAACTATAAGTTTTATGAATGAAAACAAAAATTTTGATACTGATAAATATTTCAAATGAATCTCAGAAATGCATTGAATGCATTTTTTCATCTTAATCTGGCATATATATAATTATTTAATTTTGAAAATTATATACAGAAAAATTGACGAAAATTGAAGGAAAAATAACTTTTTCACTCGAATTTTTTTTATATGTCAAAAATAGAAATATACATTAGGCATTATTTTAAAATAAACTATAAGTTTTATGAAAGAGAACAGCAATTTTGATACTGATAAATATTTTAAAAAATGAATCTCAAAAATGCATTGAATGCATTTTTTCATCTTAATCCGACATACATAATTATTTAATTTTGAAAATAATATAAAAAGAAAAATTGACGAAAAGTGAAAGAAAAATAACTTATTCACTCGCATTTTTTTTTTACTCGCCATAGTTACTGATTTCGCCCTGTCTAAGGCAGAACTTTTGAGTAAAACTAATTTTGCGTAAAACTAAATTGCGTAAAACTAATTTTCGACGCCAATGTTTGGCTAAATGAAAATCACGTATTTTTAATTATTTTAAAAATTATTACCTTCATTTTTAGGGCATAATTTTTTAAGTTAATGCTCTCAAACCTCAGAAACTATTTGCAAAAATGCAGCAATTTGAAATAAAAATGTACAAAAACTACTGTTTAAGTTATTTCTCAGAAAAACAGCAGTTTACGAAAATCACAAAATGTTTTTTAAAATTCGTAATTTTGAAGCAATTTTTTCAATCTTCGTATATGTTACGGATAATATTGCTTTACACACGGAAAAAAGGTGTTGTGCAATTACCTTAATAAATGACGAAGTTATTCAATGTGAAGTAAAAATTGGGACTACTTTTTAAAAATTCTTTAAAAAAAAAGTTTTGGGAATTATATTTTTTAAATGAATGGATCAAAAAGAGAAAGGCTTGAAATTAATTAGTGTAGAATATTGATTTAATAACACGAAAAGTAATTCATAGGCAACAATTTAGAAATAATTTTCCTAAAAACGCATCCGTTTTAACACTATTTTAAAAAATTCGAAAAAAATAGAAAATATCGTTATTTTACAAAAAGAAATATACCGTATCGTGGCGTAATAAATGATCTTTCCGATTCTGTAATTATTTTTTGTCTGATTTCAACACCGAAAATTGGATGACAATTTTAAAATGGGTTAAAACGTAAGATTACCGCTCGGCCGAAACGGAATGGAAGTTCCGCCAAGTAAAATACCGGAAGGAGTAAAACACTTAGGCGTTTTAAGGTTTTTAATTAATATCTTTTCAACTAATTACAATATCGGAACATAAATGGGCAATACGGCTTCCCCGGAAAATTCCCGATCTTTTGGTACCTTCCGCGACTTTTTGCGTCGTACGGTTCGTGAGAAGATAGACGCACATACATACATACATAGATAGATAGATACGTTTGTTTACCTTCGGATTTTAATAGTGTAAGACTAGCTTTCATGGTCCGGCGTTGCACGGGCTTATACCAAAGGTATAACTTAATCCTCATGTTAATTTCCTCCTTTTATTCTAACGCCAACACTTTTGTGGGGTTTGACGCGTACGATGTGAGTGCATGACCCGTGAGTGCGTGTCATGGCTTTGTTACTTAAAATTTTCCCTTCTCTTCACAAATTCTCGATCCTTGTACCACTGAAGACCCACTATGTAAGGGCGGGATGCACGTAAAATAAATCGAGAGCTCAAACGTCCTCCCGTTGGTGTGGTGTGGTAGTTAGGAGAGGGGGGTGCCAGCTCAGGTGTCGTCTGCGTCACTTGACCATGGTTCAAAATTACGTGGACCGTCCGTAAAAGGCCTCGTGTTGCTGAACAGTGGGACGTTAATATTCACTCAACTTCACAAATTCAGCACTTCCAATATTATTTTCCGAAATTACTTTGATTTCTTTGTTTCTTTCCTCTCCGCTTAGCCCGGCGTTGCACGGGCTTTTACCGAGTGAATAATTTCACCCTCATAGAAATTTCATGTTTCCCTCAGGCCGATAGCACTTGTGTGTGTGTGTATGCGCGCGATGTGAGTGATTTCTTTAACTATGTCATAAAAACTCCCTTTTTCGAAATTTGTTCTTGCGTTGGTGTGGTGTGGTAATTCTTCAAGATGGGTGAATGCTCAGGTGTCGTCCTCGTCACTTGAGCATGGTTAAAAATTTCGAGGTCCGTCACCAAAAACCCTTGAATAGGCAAACAGTGCGAATTTAAAAATCACCCACTCACTTTCCAATTCTTTCCTTTGCCTGAGTGAATAATTTCATCCCCATGGAAATTTCGTGTTTCCCTCAGGCCGATAGTACTTGTGTGTGTGTATGCGCGCGATGTGAGTGATTTCTTTAACTATGTCATAAAAACTCCCTTTTTCGAAATTTGTTCTTGCGTTGGTGTGGTGTGGTAATTATTAAAGATGGGTGAAAGCTCAGGTGTCGTCCTCGTCACTTGAGAATGGTTAAAAATTTCGAGGTCCGTCACCAAAAATTCTCGAATAGGCAAACAGGGTGAATTTTAAAATCACCCACTCACTTCAACGATATTGATTCATATGAGAAAAAATCATAAAATATGCAAAACATCATTGTTTTGTAAAAAAAAAAGTTGTTTTTTTCCTATAAAATTCTTTAAAGAAATATAGTTTTTGGCATTTTATTTTTTTAATCATTGATTCTAAATGATCAATGACTTTTTTAAAAATCATTTTCATTTAAATGCATCGATATTTATTCATTTTAGAAGAAATCATAAAATAGGCAAAGTATTATTATTTTTAAAAAAAATCCGAATCGTGACAAATAAATGATGTTTGGTATTTAATTTATTCAATCACTGATATTAAAAGAGCAAAGTATGAATCCTTTTAGTTCAGATGGTTTACTTATCATAGTTATAAGAAATCCTTATACGTAACGATTGAAAAATTTCGATTAATGATTTACAGAAAACAATTCTTTTTTACTTAAAAAAATGTATATTTAAAGCAACAAAGAAAACGTTCTGATATAATATTTTACGAAAAACCAAGCATATTCATTATTTTAACAATAATTATTTTCTTAGAGCTTAAAATAATACAAAGGGTTTGTGTGTATGTGTGGTATTTTCATTTGCCAATGAATCGTTATATACTGGTAGCTAAAGTATAGTCCAGAAAGCTATAATCTATCGTTTTATCCAGAAAAAAACAGATTATACAGTGTTGTCATTACATAATTAATCTAGTAATGAATAACGGAAAAAATATTGCAACATCAAGTTTGACCTTGGCCACTGAGCGTTAAACAGAGGGGAAAAAATAATAATAATGATTCTCGCGCATGCGCAAAGCCTTTAGAATGTCTAAAAGTTTTCATTATTTTTTATGGCTCAATTTTTAATTGAAAATTCCAAGTTTTCACATATTGATTGGAAACAACAATAATTTTTGAAGAAAAAAGTTACAAAAATAATGCTTATATTATTTCTCGCAAAAACTTTATTTTACGAAAATCACAAAAAAAATCTTAAAAATCCGTAATTTTTAAGCGAAATCGACACACGGGAAAAGATTTAATGCAATTTTTTTTTTCAATGAAGAAATTATTAAATGATTGATTTAAGTATTTTGAGTGTTTTATTACAATTCGTTCAAAAAAGTTTTCGGCTTTTTATTTTTTAAATCACTGATTCTGAAAGTTTTAAAAATCATTTTTATATAAACGCAACGATATTGATTCATATGAGAAAAAATCATAAAATATGCAAAACAGCATTGTTTTGTAAAAAAAAAAAAAGTTGTTTTTTTTCTATAAAATTCTTTAAAGAAAGATAGTTTTTTCCCGGAAATGAAACTGCAGCATTTTTAAAAATAGTTGTATGCTGAAAAAAGAACAGAAAGTATAAATATTTCAAATAACAAAATTTCACTACTATTTTAATTCTTGAAGTAAAATTGTGAGAATTTTTTGAAATATTCGACACGGGGAAAAAAGTTTCATGCAATTACGCATTATTTTAAAGTAAACTATAAGTTTTATGAAAGAGAACAAAAATTTCGATACTGATAAATATTTTAAATGAATCTCAGAAATGCATTGAATGCATTTTAATTTTAAAAAAATATATTAATTTAAATCCATTATCAATAAATACTAATAAAAAAATTCTACCGATAGCTCTTGAAACGTTTGGATGTTTGATTAAACATATATAAGTGTTAAAAATACACTTTTGGGGGAAAACCTAGTTATATGCTAACATTCACTGAAAAAAACATTCAAAAAGAAAATAATACTATTTGATAAAAACATTTAATTTTTTTAATTTTAATTTTATAGTTTTTCATTCCACTCTGTGTTAAAATTATTTAAACACGTATCTGCGAAAAAAATTATATTATACAAAACTAACTTATTAATTATTTTTAATAAAATTGATTAAAAATGCTCATTTAGCAATTAATTGTGACATACCATTTGCTTACATAATGGCAGCACTGAAAATGAAGTAAATTTCAGATCAGTGGGGATGCAGCAAGTGAATTCAATCATTGAAGAAGAGAGAATTAATTTACGGGTGGGAAAAATAAGCAGAAATGAACAAAATCGAATTGTTGAAAAAGATAGAAATTACTTTGAATGATTAAAAATCAGAAAAAAACCTTTTTGAAGGCAAAAAAAAAAAAAAAAAAAATGAAAAGTACATTAAAATAACAGAGGATCATGTTAAAATAAGTATTTATCAGTAAAATTAATTTACGTGGGAAAAATTAGCAGAAATGAAAAAAAAGAGATCCCACCGATTCGAACTCGCAAAGACACGATCTGCTTTACGGTGTAAATGAAGCGAAGCGCGCTACCGACTGTGCTACGGGACCCGTAGCGAAAAATGAAAATAGGCAACAATAATGAATGGGAGGACAAAAAAGTAATTTTTTCACTCGCATTTTTTTTTTTTTACTCGCCAAAGTTACTGATTTCCCCCTGTTTAAGGCAGAATTTTTTAGTGTAACCCTTGAGTTAGATTCCGTCGAAGGCGAAACAGGTCAACTGTCTTTGGCGCAAAGCTAAATTTCGACGCCAATGTTTGGCTAAATGTAAAATCGCGTATTTTAAATTATTTTAAAGATCATTACCTTCATTTTAAGGGCATAATTTTTACGTTAATGCTCTCAAACATCACCAACTATTTGCAAAAATAACGTACTTTGAAATAAAAAATGTACAAATTACTACTTTTTAATTTATTTCTCAGAAAAAATAAGTTTACGAAAATCACAATTTTTTTTTAAAATCCGTAATTTTGAAGCAATTTTTTCAATCTTCGTATATGTTACGTATAATATTACTGTACACAGGAAAAAAGTTTTGTGAGATTATCTTCATAAATGACGAAGTTATTCAATGTGAAGTAAAAATTAAGACTACTTTTTAAAAATTCTTTAAAAAAAAGTTTTGGGAATTTTATTTTTTAAATGAATGGATCTAAAAGAGAAAGGCTTGAAGTTAATTAGTGTAGAATATCGATTTAATAACACGAAAAGTAATTCATACCCAACGATTTAGAAATAATTTTCATAAAAACGCATCAGTTTTAACACTATTTTAAAAAATTCGAAAAAAATAGAAAATATCGTTATTTTACAAAAAAATTATACCGTGTCGTGGCGAAATAAATGATCTTTCCGATTCTGTAATTATTTTTTGTCTAATTTCGACACCGAAAATTAGATGACAATTTTAATATGGTGGAAAACGTAAGATTACCGCTCGGCCGAAACGGAAGGGAAGTTCCGCCAAGTAAACAACCGGCAGGAGTAAAACAATTAGGCGTTTTAAGGTTTTTAATTAATATCTTTTTAACTAATTACAATATCGGAATATAAATGGGCAATACGGCTTCCCCGGAAAATTCCCGATCTTTTGGTACCTTCCGCGACTTTCTGCGGTGTGCGGTTCGTGAGAAGATAGACGCACATAATACATACATAATACATTACATACATACATAGATACGTTTGTTTACCTTCGAATTTTAATAGTGTAAGACTAGCTTTCATGGCCCGGCGTTGCACGGCTTATACCGAGGGTATAACTTAATCCCCATGTTAATTTCTTCCTTTTATTCTAACACCAACACTTTTTGTGGGGTTTCACGCGTACGATGTGAGTGCATGTCCCGTGAGTGCGTGTCATGGCTTTGTTGCTTAACATTTTCATTCTCTTCACAAATTCTCGATCCTAGTACCACTGAAGACCCGCAGTGTAGGGAGCGATGCACGTAAAATCTGTCGAGAGTTCAAACGTCCTTCCGTTGGTGTGGTGTGGTAGTTAGGAGAGGGGGTGCCAGCTCAGGTGTCGTCCGCGTCACTTGACGAAGGTTCAAAAATTACGTGGACCGTCCCCAAAAGGCCTCGTGTAGCTGAACAGTATGACGTTAATATTCACTCAATCTTCACAAATTCAGCACTTCCAATATTATTTTCCGAAATTACTTTGATTTCTTTGTTTCTTTCCTCTCCGCTTAGCCCGGCGCTGCACGGGCTTTTACCGAGTGAATAACTTCACCCTCATGGAAATTTCGTGTTTCCCTCAGGCCGATAGCACCTGTGTGTGTGCGTGCGATGTGAGTGATTTCTTTAACAATGTCATAGAAACTCCCTTTTTTCGAAATTTGTTCTTGCGTTGGTGTGGTGTGGTAATTATTAAAGATGGTGAAAGCTCATGTGTCGTCCTCGTCACTTGAGCATGGTTGAAAATTTCAAGGTCTGTCACCAAAAACCCTCGAATAGGCAAACAGTGCGAATTTAAAAATCACCCACTCACTTTCCAATTCTTTCGTTTATACCGAGTGAATAACTTCATCCCCATGGAAATTTCGTGTTTCCCTCAGGC